>JANSTT010001819.1:0-33963 GCA_026745375.1 Platyura marginata
GAAAAGAATTTTTTTTTTAGAGGATATTGTAGATGTTATCTAAATTTAAGTTAATGTGTTTTAATTGTGTTTAATATTTTTTTTTTATTTAATACTACACTGCTAATTTTAATATGATTTTTAAAGCAGAAATATGAAAATTCAAATTCAAATCCAAAAATTTAAGACATTTTTGTGTTTTTCACAAAAAAATAAATAAAATAAACCTCAGAATGGGGTTAATAAGAAAAATCGTAAAAAAATGCCACTAGTAGGCGCTTAAAAATTTTCAATTGTGATCAAATTAAAGAAAAAAATCCCATAAATTTTTTAAAAACTTCAACTGAGTTTCTATTTTTAATAGATTTTTTTTTCTATTAGTGTTCTTCTGTAATTTTTCTATTTTTGAAAATTTCGTCCTTTTCGTCGTTTTTGTAGTATTCTCTTAAATTTATTTCTCATTATAATCAAGCAGAAAAACTGACTATTGTTTTAGATTCAACTGACTATTGTTTTATATTCAAAAAGGAAAAATTGAAAAATATGTCCTTTTAATTTATTAAATTTGCTCGACGACCATAAAATTTATTTATATATGAATACTTCAAAGCTCGGTAAAATATTCAATAAAAGATACTTCAGTAGATACTTAACATCTCAAGTATACGAATGATTTGTTTCGGGAAAATGTCGCGTTATACGGAAGGGGCACACACAACGTAATCCAATTTTTTTTTTATTTTATTTGATGTTTGCAATGTTGAAACCAGATGTAATGGTAGTACTGCGTTATCTTGTATCCTGTATCTGTACTTACAGAAAATACTTTAAAATATAATTTTGAAGAACTTACTCTATTATTGTTGTAATTGTTCTAATTTTTGAGTATTTGTAATAAAAGTATTATACTTTTATTTTTTACCTAAGTAAATACCTACATTTTAAAGTAGTTTTCTTAAGTATTTTTTTAAAATTATAAGCACATATTTGTAGACCTTTTGTTAAAACTTTTCCTTCAAATTAAAAGAACTCAAAAGTAAGGTATACTTAACAAAGAAAACTTTAGTACCTAGTATACTTATAATTAGGTACATATATACACAGAGAGAGAAAAAAATAGTAGTTTTTACTATAAATGAAGAAAAAATCAATATCGAAAATGATTTATTTATAACCATCACCGTTTGTGGTACTATCACTAATAATATAGTAATCTAAATAATCCTATAGTAAAAATACTTTTAACCATATTTCATAGTAATACCAACTGTGTATTACTATTTTTTTTTAAATATATATTATAGTAAATTTACCAGATTGCCATATACAGAATAGTCTTTTTACCATGAATTGCTACTTAATAGTAAAATATGAATTTGCAACTTGAATTATTAGGGTTCACTATATTTACTACAAATCATAGTAAATCATGCTAATTTTACTATGAATAATTTATAGTTATCATAAATAATATAGCGTAATTGTAATAAATTTACTATAATTTATGGTAAAAAGTAAAACGTCATCGTAATTATGTAAGTATTTTTACTATTTTACCACAAACTTAAATGGTTTGACTATTTTAGCTGAATATAGTCATAAAATAGTAAAATCAACTTCTCTGTGTGTACATGGTTTAAATTTTAAAGTACCTATATATTGTGTACTTATAAATATTTGAAAAATACTTAACGTAATTTCTTAAGTATTTTTACTTAATTATTTATTCAAGTAATATTTCATATTCATATCTGCTCAATAATAAATTCACCTTTAAGTTGCTTAGTATACCTCATTTACTTGACATAACCAGCTAAACGTGTTATTAATTTTATTAAAAAACACACGTTACCAAAAATCTTTAATTTCAAATTCTTCTAATTACAAGGTGTCCCACGATTATTTTTCGAAAGTATTTACCAATATCTTGGAAACCAGTACGGATAAATAACGTGAATGGACGTGATAGCTCCTATATATTCACAATTTTATGCCGTGTCTGAAGTTTAAAATCGGTTAAAATCTAGGGGAAATACAGTGTTTTTCATCGACCTAGTACATTATTTACCTTCCAGGTGATACAAATTAAAAACGTTTCAAGATATTTTGAATCTGTTGATTGGAAATGAATGAAGAATTAATTGACTGCAAAATATCGAAAAATTCATTAAAATTTCTCAATTAAGAAATAATAAAAACTGCCAAAGGCTTACATTCTATAAAATTGTAGCGTGTTAATACACTTTTTATCACTTTGATTTGATTATTCGGGATTAATAAAACTCAGCACTTTAATTACTTAAATTAACTTTATTATTATTAACAATAAAAATCTCGTGCGAGCTAAATTTAGAGTTTTGACTAACTCGATTGACTGACCGACTATTTCTATTTTTTATATAATTTTTAGAAATTATTTTCACCAAAATTTGAATGCAATTGAAATATCAAGACAATGCATTTATTATGTATTAAAAGCAAATTCAAATTAGTAGGGTGACTTGTGGACACGTTCCTGTAGCGACCTCATTATATTTTAGCAATTTTATTATTTTCAAAATGAATAAAATCCTACCGCCACAAAATCGGAATTTATATAAAAAAAAGTAAAATTTAAATAAACAACAATGCTAAAGTCAATTCTTTCGCGATTTGCATGCGCAATAGCTTATTTTGTAGGGGCATTGTTTATCTAAAATTCTAAACATTGCGTTTAACCATTTTTAATTATCTCGTTAAGAGATCATCATTCTCTTGAAGCCCTGCAAAATTAATGAAAAATGGCCATCAAATCTGTAATTTTTGAGATAAAATAAAAAAAACATTTTTTTTTAAAAAAAAAAGCTCATTTTAGGGTAAAACTCTACCCATCTTTTAGATTTATACAATTGTGTGGATATAGGAGCTTTCACGTTCATATAGCCGATTTAATTTATCCTAACTAGTTTCCGAGATATTGGTAAATACGTTCGGAAAGTATTCGTGGGACACCCTGTATATCTAAGCACTAAGGTTTTCCTTTTGTGTTGTTGAACGGCAAAACAAATAGAATTGGCACGATTATTAAATATTTTATAGATATTACTTTATTAACCTTAAAAAATTGTAAGTTTTGTGCCAAAAAAAATTAACTTTATTTTCAAAATACATCATGCCATTATATATAACAGGGGTGGGCATCCATAAGGCAATGAGAGTCGCATGCAGGTTTTTCATATATTATAAAGAGCCACACTATATAACATGTGTCAAAAAAATTAAGGCACAAAATTAAAATGGTCGTAAATTTAAAACATCAGAAAACTATTTGGTAATTTAATTTTTTTTGGTAGAGGCCCATTATTTTCAATTTTATGAATTTTTGTTCGGACATCTGCCATCAGCTTCTGTCTGGACCAAAAGTTGAAATTCTTTTTTACATAACATTCTTTTTAAAAGCTCGTTTCTGTTTTGTGCCTCCCAACTTTTTACGTATACTTTTTGACGCAATAGGCCCCAAAAATCAGTTGGCCTTACATTGGGGATGTTAGTTGGATTTACATCTTTTTCAAAGAGACTTTTTGGTACAAATAAAATATTTTGTTGTTAAAGCCATTCCACATTCAGTTTAGCATTGTGAGCTTATCCATTGTCAGGCCAAAACTTTTACCTTGATCTAATTTTTCATATTTCGGCAATCTAATTGGAAAACTTAAATTTTCGTGCCATTTTTCGATTTAATGCTCCAATCTGTTTTGCGTTCGCGCAAAACGTTTTGAAAAGCATTGATTTAGACAAAATAACTTTAAAGAGAGTGAAAATAAAAACGAATATTTTAATTATGAATGCGAGCCGCACTTGACTCACCGAAAAGTCTCATGTTGTTCTTGGAGCCGCATTTGCCCACCGTTGATATATAATAAAAAAAATCAAACTAATTTACATATTAATTAAAACAAAATAATATTTAAGGATCGAGATATGATGTATTCTTTGAGAAAGGTGGGAGGGTGGTGGGGGGCAGCATAATATGCATTATTATGATCAATATTCTATTTAACATCTACAATATCCTTTTATACCAATAAATAAAATAAATAAAAATAAATGGTCATAAACTGTTTGTTTGGAAATTATTTTTACTTTTTATTATGTTGTTTGGTTGAATTGATATTGATTTTTCTTAATTTAATATATATTCACCTTTAAAATAAAGTCATTCAATGTTGGGAGGACTAGCAGAATATGATAATTAAAAAAAAATAAAAAATAATATAAAAATAAAAAAAAAATTATTAAAATCCATATATCTGATGAAAAACACTCTAAAACAAACACTTTTTTGTAGTAAATTACTTAAGTATAGCTTAATTTACACTTTTAGATAAACTACTAAATCTACTATATTTATCATTATATTCTATATTATCTATGATATTATTTTTTTTATCCTTTATGATCTAAAAATAAACTTTTTTCTGCTAGTCCATTCTTTGTGTATAATTTTTAGTTTATTTCAATTTTTAAATTTTTTTTTTTTTAATTTCATTTTTTTTTTTTTAATTTAATTTTATAGAATATTAAATTGTTCATTAAAGTAGATGATGTTACATATATATTTGTTAGAAAATTTAGTGACCACTTAAAAAGGACGACAATATTAATCGTTCTTAGATCGCTTTAGATGTATATCGCATGATGATCCTTCTTCCCAAAAAAAAAAATTATTAAAAAAAAATTAAAAATATTACAAGAAAAAATAAAAACTAGTCTGCTGAATCTTTGCTGTATAAAATTATCCTTTGTAGTTTGACTGTGTGTTAAATACTATATATATAGAAAACGTTACATATTAGTAATCTGTAGGTCCCTGCATTATTTTAGTGTCTGTAATGTAGTTTAAGTTTATAGTATCCAAACAAATGAATAACTAAAAACCAAAAAAAAAAAAAAAAATAAATAAATAAAAAAAAAAAAATAGAATAAAACAAAACTTGCCAACACTATATTACTGTTGGGTGTAACCCAGCTGAGTTAACTGTGAGTACAAATGCATTTATACACATTTATTATTTACTATTATAAAAACAAAACAAAAATATTATCTGTGTTGCCGCTTTGTATATGCACTGCTTTTGCATGCTGAACTAACATTAGTTTCTAAGGATGACAATATTTTTAGTGTTTAGAATATTAGATAAAGAACATCAAAAAAAAAACGACTATAAAAAATATATTTTAATTGCATCTATTTTATTTTATGGAATTATTGCTGTGGAATTATAGTTTAGTAACAATTTCAATATTAAATTTGTAGATTCATCAGTCATTTTGCTTGAGATCCATGATCTTAGGACACACAGAAAAATAAGATGCTAAAAGACTATAGGCTTAGGGACAAGCTAGATTCATTGCGAACTTAACCACGGTGTGATTCAATTGATTATTCGAAAACAAATATTTCTTAGAATGAACTTTTATCATACTTGAACCAAAGAAAAATAAAATCTTAACAGATTCTTATTAGAAGAATTTTGCTGGATGTAATTCAATCCGGTTAGGATTTAGATCATTTATATTCATCATACATAAGTCTTTACGACTTCCAAAAAAACGATTTATAGCAGCTTGCTAGAACCGATACGGAAATCTTACAACTGCGATCTAATCATTGGCCATATCGTAAGAGCTATGGTTGACCAAGGTACGTCATGGATTTCCGACAAGTTCGTCAAATGACTTCCTAGTGTCTTTTGTCTCTTTCTTGATACGGCTGGGCAGTCACATATGTAGTAAATGCTCAGCCATTTCAAGCAGTTCCTCGCAGAATCTGCAGGTTGGCTTTGAACTCACCATGCCCGGTAAGAAACTCTGTTAGATTTTTAACTTTAGCTCTAGGTAGAGAAAGTAAATTTTGCAGATGCAGATTGATCCGGCCCACTGATGGGTGCTTTAGCTTGTCTGCATCCAGATTGTGCCCTCCATTTTGTCAAATGCTTCTGCCTGGAAACTGGTTCTTACAGAGATCTGCATGCTCCAACCGGTATTATAGCTATTAAGACCAATTCAATTTGGCAGGATGCTTTTAGATTCGAATCCCAACCAGGGTAGTTTTTTTTTAAATTAAAACATCTAGAAGAAGCATTTATAATTCACAAATTCCGTTGTGAAGCTAAGAACAAAAAAGCAAAAGAAGGACATCTAGAGAGAAAACCACCCTTAGTGACTCTGTGAGATAGTGGCTCTCTCTGTTAGATTTCGATATGGCATTTTTAAGTCTTACTCATATAAAATCTATAAATTGGTACAGGTAGGTGGTACAGATTGCAAAATATTGAAATAAATCATCCGCAGCAAAACGAAAGACTTCCAAATACCTTCAGTATGACTAATTTCAATATATTTTTTATGTCGATCGATAGCTTTTAGATAATTTTATTGTTTGGTTTTACTTCGATCATCGTAACTAACTTTTGGATTTTCCTCATTTCCAAATAGACTTATTTCTATGGCTTATGGACAAATTGGTATGATTCAAGCAGCCGCCGGATTTTTCGTATACTTTGTTATTATGGCTGAAAATGGATTTTTACCATTGAAATTGTTTGGCATTCGTGAAACATGGGATTCAAAGGCTGTCAACGATTTAGCTGATTCATATGGACAAGAATGGGTAATTTGTTCTCATTTCTACAATTGATTGATTGTTTTACATTATTTTTTAAACCTTTTTAGACATATCGCGATCGTAAAACACTCGAATATACCTGTCATACTGCGTTCTTCGTATCAATTGTCGTTGTACAATGGGCCGATTTGATCGTTTGTAAAACACGTCGAAATTCAATTGTTCACCAGGGTATGCGAAATTGGGCGCTCAACTTTGGTCTTGTATTTGAAACTGCGCTGGCTGCATTCTTATCATATTGCCCCGGTATGGATAAGGGGCTACGTATGTATCCACTCAAGTAAGTCTCTCTCTCTCTATCTCTTTCTCTAAATTTTCCTTCATTCAAATGTGTTATTTAATAATATGTGAAATCGATTTGAAGCCGTTTCGCGATAAATTTTGTATTGTCTATGCTAATCCAGTCAATTATGTTCATTTAGTTACTGATTGTTTTTATGCATCTGCAATTTTTAAACGCTGCAAATGCTATGCTCAGAAAGGCGGCCAATCAGATCAAACTATCGCCTCATATTAAAAGCTTTAGTATCCAAAGTTCTTTATTATACGAAGGACTTCTGACACTTGACAAGATGATCAGTTGCATCCTACTGTATGATAATTTGCTCTCAATAACAAAATGATTACTGTCAAACCGATTTCACATTTTTTTTACTGTTAAATATTTATTTAAAAAAAAAAATTCCTTATTTATAAACAGGTTCGTCTGGTGGTTACCTGCAATTCCCTTCATGTTATCAATATTCATCTACGATGAAATTCGTCGTTTCTACTTGCGCCGCAATCCAGGCGGTTGGTTAGAACAAGAGACATACTATTAGGCAATTACATTTGTTTATTATATAATTCCCATCGTACTCCTCCCGTCCTTGTTTTCTTTCCACACATACACACACATACACAAAATATTTATTAATCTTTCACACTTTTTATTGTCTCCCTAATTGTTACATCTATTTTTTCTCTCCCCCCCCATTCCTTCATCTATCCATTTTCAGCAAAAAGCGTACATTTACGTATTTTAACTCATTTTTTATTGTGTTTTCGTTCCTCCCCCACTACACACACCCTTACTCTTTAAACAACTTCTCCTACTCCCCGCCCCCCCACACAGTATCATCCTTTGCTCTTTAATTCTTATGTATTAGTGCAAATAAGTTTTTAAGAAAATTATGGTTAATTCAATAAAAAAAAAATATTTACAATTTAAAAGAAGTAATAAAAAAACAAAAAAAAAAAAAAACAAAACAAAAGATATGAAAAGCAACGCGTCTCACAATACTGCCTGACTGTTGTTTTTAGTTATTGTGTAAAATATAAATAAAAAAAAAATGCGATCGCCTCTTTAAATTTTAAGTTAATTTAAATGGTTAAGCTTACCGAATAATAATTAAATGAAAAAAAAAATAATTAAAGAAAAACAAAAGATTAGGAACATGAAAAAGATTATTAAAAAAAAAATAAAAAAATAATATGAAGAAGAAAAAAAAAACAATAATGAAAGAAACGTTTGGTTGCTCTCTTCCTTTTTTTTTAAAAAAAAAAAAAAATTTTGTTTTCGAGAAAGATCCAGAATAACGTTTTTATGTTCAGAGAAATTCCATCTAACCGCGCGCGGCAATGGGAGTTTTACGTCGATTTTAAATCTATTCAATACTCTCGACATTATGTAAATTTCCAAATAAAAATATTTTTACATCAACCAAATGAAGAAAAAAAAAAGAAAAAAAACTTACAAAGAATTACTCCCAATAATTTTTTTTTTTTTTTTCTAA
Organism: Platyura marginata; assembly: GCA_026745375.1. Taxonomy (NCBI): domain Eukaryota; kingdom Metazoa; phylum Arthropoda; class Insecta; order Diptera; family Keroplatidae; genus Platyura; species Platyura marginata. Next base: position 8,422 of record JANSTT010001819.1, read on the forward strand.
TTCTATACTCCCAAGAATTTGGCAAGATCACGAAAAAATTGTGTCGTAACATTCAAGGCGAAATATACCACACAACATAAAATATAAAACACAGTAAAAAAATCTCTTTTTTAATAATTTTTTTTTTTATTGAGTGCTTTTTATAATTATTTTAATTTTTTTTGTTTTTTTAGTAATAAGTTTTGCAGTAATTTATTTTCTGAAAATGTATTAAATTAAAAAATTTTGTTTCGTGTAGATATTTTAAATGTAAAAATTATATTTAAAAAATACTTTGCTATTGTCGGAATAGTATTATTGTTGATAAAAATTAGCCATATTAGTTACAATCATACAAATTAAGTTTATTTTTTTTTAACAGTAATTTACGAAAAAAAAAAGTTTTTTGTTTTTTAATTTTTTTTTTTTTAAAAATCGTCTTAAAAATACTATTACGACAACCAGTTTTGTATAGGTAAGCAAATTTATATTTTTGATTTTATTTTTTAAGTTTAAATATAATGGATATTTTGCACAATATAATAATATATTTTTTAAAAAAGACATAAACTGCAAGATATTTTTAAAATTAAAATTAAAAAGAAATAAATTTAAATTGATGTTTAAGAGAAGGATAAAAAAAAAATTGTTTTTTCATCATCAAAAAAAACGTAAATTTATGTGTCTCTTTAAAATATGGGGTTTTTTTTGTTGTCACTCTTTATGTTTTTTCTAGTTATTTTTAATAATTTTTTTTTTTTTTTTTTATTGTAATTTCATTTTTAATTTAACAAACGTAAAGTGGTTATTTTTGGAGAAAGGTGTTCAACCAACATTCCTCTGACTATCGTTTTGGGAATTGTATATTTACATTAAATGGTGTTGGTGGTTGTGTGAATTTCGATAACTGGCGTGGTGGTGAATTATTCGATTTTTTTTTTGTTTCATTGGTTTATTGTTAAAACATTTTCCTTATTTTTTTTTTTTTTTTTTTACTGAGCCTTAAGCTTGGATAATAATTATTTTTAAATTGCAGATAATAAACTTTGTAAAATTTTGACAGTGCGAAATTTACAAAGGAACTCATTATGGCTCTTATAGAGCTGATAATTTAACTTTTTATTGTTTTTTTCTTTTGGTTTTTGTCAAAAATGTTGTTGTCTACTCCCTGAGACCTAAATTCGTAAATATATTTTTTGTTTGAAATATTTTTTTAATGTTTTTTTCATGGAAAGTTGCAATATTTTTAGCATGACTGGTAGTGAGAGAGGTGATATTAATATGACGATAAGCCATTTTGTTTACTTGAACGATGCAATATTTAAATAGATGCAATTGGGGTGAAAATTAAAAAAAAAAAATTGCAAAATCTCTGCCACTTAACGCTAGCCGAAAAAGTTTTGTCACTGCATAAATGTGTGTTCCCATTGTATATTCTTAATCTATTTCTACACTTCAATTAATTAATTGCGACCTCGTGATCGATGTGTATTTGTATAGTCGGTGCAATAATAGCTCAAATGCAAAAAGTGCAAATTTGTTTTTAAATACTCGTAAATATGTAGTTGATTTCTCTCAGATGTAAAAAAAAAGACTTAAAAATGTTCAATAGCAGTTTTGGCTTCGTTTTTTTTTTTTTTAAATTTTGAAAAACAACTTATTTTGGAATTCTCAAAATTTATTGCCATTTGAATGTTTCCAAAAAGATAAGAAATCAATTTGAACAGTGGATGGAATCAAAAAATTTAGATGTCATAAAATTTAGTAGACTTTTTTGTTTGTTGATTTTTGATTCAGTAGAAGAATTTTTGAAAAAATGTTTAATAAATTTTATGACATCAACAAAAAAAAGGCCCGTCAAATAATTTCCATCGAAAAATTATCTTTTTCTAAAAACGTTTATATTTGCATAATCTCGAATTCAAAATATTTTCGAATATCAAATTTGAAAAAAAGAACAAAAAAATGCCAAAATAGAATATATTCTATAAAGCTGTGCGTTCAACAATTTTTGTTGGCAATATTCTATATGAGCCGCCCACTGTTTCGGCTCAAAAGTTGTTTTTTGTTTTCGACTACATATTCGCTATTATTAATAGAAGATAGTTCGTATATCAACCTCTTGACCGAATCGAATCACCATAAATTTCCGCTTCACTAACCACCAAGAAAAAAAAACAAATTAGAGAAAAAAAAAAACCAACACATTTACAATCAAACCACCAAACAAAACGTACGGCCCACAGACAAAACTAGTATTATAATTTTATTTATTTATTATGAAATGAGAAGAAATAAACAAAGAAACAAACAAAACAAAGAAGAAAAAAAAAAAGTCTTAAATTTGAGATCAACCGAACTTTTAATTAGTTAAAAAAAAAAAGATAAATTTTAAAAGTAATAAACAATAATAAATATAAAAGAAAATTATATATTTTTGTTTGATAATAAAAAAAACCATTTTTATTAAATTTAGTAGATGATATTTCTAGTATAAACTTAAGAGATAAAAAAAAAAAAATATAGTGGTGAAGTAAAGGACAAAGGTTAACGGCCTTTAAAAAAAAAAAGAAAAGAAAACAAATAAATTAAAAAATAAAAAATATAAAAAATTTAAAGTGAGATAAAAAAAAAAAAAAAAAAAAAATTAGGCCTAGGACCTAAGCTAATGTATTTGCAAGAAATAATTTAAACAAAAAAAAAAAAAAAACAATTTACTACAAAACAAAACAATGCACTTTGGCCATGCTTTGGACATTGCCGTATTTTATGCTTAATTTAACAGAAAAATAAGTAATAATAAAATATTAAAGAAATAGTACGCGCGCTAAATTATTAAATAGCAATGCTAACTTTTGACTATAATTTTCACCGGTGTTACTTTCTGTTTTTTTTTCCATGTTTTTTTTTTTTGTTTTGTTTTGTTTTTTTTCTTCTTCCTTTATTTTAGTCAGCATTTTCTTGAAAACCAACTTATAGTCGCGTCTAAAACATGGTCGCAAAGGCATATAAACATGATGAGTCTTTAGTCAGTTTTACGAAATAAATAGATCTTTAAATTATTATTAATTAACAAGAATAAAAAAAAAAAAAAAAAAATGAAAAAACAAAAAAAAAGAAAATTATTACTACAAAAAAACAAAAAAAACGATGTTATATTTGATGAATATATTCAAATTCAGAAATTGTATAATTAGCTGATAGGTTAGTTAGTAGGTAATGTGTTGTTATCACCTTGTACTATCCCCCCCTCTGCCCTGCCCCCTATGTCCCCCTTTTATCAAACAAAATACATGAGAAAAAAAAAAGCTTTCTACTTTTAGTTGTGATTTTTACTAATATAAATTCACGTTAAAAATGAAAACTACACAAACACATAATATACAATACATCCATACATACACACATACATGCATATATATTATATAAATATATATATGTATATAGAAGGCTGTCCTACATAGATTCGTTTTTACACAAGGTGCAAAGCATCTCTCTATGTTCTTCATCCTTCTTCCATGAATTTTGTTTTCCATTTTTTTTTTTTTTGTTAATTTTTGTTTTTTTATTTTTAATATTATCCAATTTTGTTTTATTTTCTTTTTTTGTTACGTCTATTATAGCCATTCGCCTATATAACAAAAAAAAAAATTAATAAAAAATAAATGTAAATATTGATTACATCATCCTCTCAAATTCATCCTTTTCGATATATAAATTCGAATTTTTGATTTTATGATTTTTTTTCGGTCATTTTTGGAAGTTTTTTTTTTTTTTTTTAATTTAATAAAAAAAAAAAAAAAATAAAAATAAAAATAAATACATTTGATGCGCTATGCGATATTATTGTAAAAGAAAACTAATAAAGAAACTCTATGATTATAATTGTACGGATATATTTTATTATTATGTATTATTATAAAAATATAAAACAAAAGACAACAAAACAAGAAAAAATTAGACCACCCAATTTTGTTCACGCATTTCTAATATGTCGGTTAGAGCTGTAATACAATTACGTGTTAATAAAAAAAATCTTAAATTTAATGGACAATTCGTTTGATTGAATTTTGTTTTTCGTTTTTCGTTCTTCTTTTTGTTGTTGTTGTTGTTGAAAAATGTTCTTTCACAATTTACAGTGCCAATGCGTAATTAAATTAATTTGTAAGATGTGTCCCCTCTGCGTAAATGTTTTTCAAAAAAACTCCTTGCATTCTATCTGACCACTTGAAATACTTGAAGTTTAACATTTCGAGTTCGAAACTTTACACTTAATTAGTAGCATATTGGTGAAATGGGTAAATTGAAATTTGTTGTCTATTGTTCGCAGATCTGGGTTCCACCACATTTTCAAGAAGCTTGTGCAAAAAACGAAAACCATGAATACATCAAGCGATAGTTAGATTTTATGGTGAAGAAGAAAATGTTGATAAGGAGAATTCTTAAAAATCGCTAGAAACAATGGTTTTTTTTTGAAGGAGGAGAGGTAATTTTTGGGTTTATTTAAGAATAATGTTTCGGTGCAAAAACTCTGGTGTCGTGAAGCGATGTTTACCGACCACATGCCTCTCTGAATAGAGTAATTGCTTTTGGAATAGAGAATGACACGTAATTGCAGCACTCAAAAGGAGAGATTGAGGGAACTTCTAGTCAATGACTTTCACATGAAGCAATTCCAATCAACAATTTTATTTTTTTTTTAAAAACTTTTTAAACTTTAAATGAAAATTAATAATTAGAAGTTATAAATTCGCTTGAAAACAATTTACTAATTCTCATGGTCATTAGTTCAAAAGATCTCGATCTACTAAAACTAATATTTAATATCAATAGATAACTCGATTTACTTATAATCTTCAAGGAACCAAGTATTCATAAATAAGAATACTTGATTCCTTGGAAAAATAATAACACTGATAAAGTAAACACACCTAGCAATCAAGTCGCCACAAGATCATCTGAGAAATTACTGCCTAGTCGCGAGGGACCTTCCGTCCCTAAATCCACTCAAGATCCTAAAATATTCCTTAAGTAAACTGGACTCGAGGAGGTAATCTAGGTAATGGAGTTGCTTCATTAAGATAAAAGTAAGAAATTGTTTTAATCATCTGGTATGAGGGTGGATAATTGGATTTCCTTTAAAAATATTCTTAATTACCGGCACTATAGCAAAGTTTAAAATTTCAGTGTGAAACGGTGAACATTTGAAAGGTTTTCAAAGTTCTCCACAAAATAGCTTGTCAGATCAATAAAATTAATGTCACTGGACGTTTATAGATACAATAGGCCCAATGTGGTAAAATTTTAGTAATTTAAATTACACTCCATATTAACAAGAGAGATCTCCATGTACTTAATCGACGTGGGCCTTTTTTTAAAATTTAATGGTGAGAGAACAGTGAAGTCAGAATTTCAGCATTATGTTTGAAGAACATTATAGCTATTCGCTTCATAAAAGGTCTCGCCATACTTCATTTCATTTATTTCGATCTAATGTACAACTGTCGGAAGAGAATTATATTACCCCATCAGTCCATCTCCAAATCTATTACAATGCTCAGTGACCATTAAAAAGATAAAGATCATAAATTGATGATTGTTCTTTCGGAGAAGCCACGACATAAGTATACGTAGGTAGATAACTGGTGGAATAGACCGAAACGACCTCCGAAAGCCTATTTTGAAGTTGAAGAGGCTGCCAATTAGGACAACAAAACTTCCCACCTGTGTGAATACAATGTGTAAAGAATCAAAATAATACATGAAAATGAGCCTCATATAACGAGCTTAATTGGATGCCAGTGTCAAGGGGTGGGGATTACTGCCCAATATATGTAAATCGATTCTATGACACTCCTTTCCAGTAAGTTTTTCAAAATTCCTACATCTCGCACGAGAAAATAACAAATTTATAGTAATTTTGTATAACGGTTCTATAAGGGTTAACGGATAGTTGAATATGATGGTCTCCTACTCCTATTATGGATCAGACGCAAAATTATTTGTACATTTTAAATCACCTCTACATTTTTTGACATCTATAACAAAGTTGCCTATTCAGAAAACTATACGAAATAACAAACAAATAAAAATGTCTTAAAAATGAATTCAACAACGACAGATTCAAAATCCCCAAAAACATTAGAATTGAATGAACGAATAATTCTGCCAAAGCCAGAATCTTCATGTACTTTAGCAGCTAATGCAGGTAAAATTAATTATTTCAACAATTAAAAAAAAACGTCATTTATTTCGGTTTGTCTTTAGATTCCTTAGACAAAATACAACTTGATGAAAAGAAAATAACGAAAAATAGAAAATTCTATCAATTTCTATCTTATCTTAATCGTCAATTTAAAAAAAAACCAACAATTTACCTAACAAAAAATGTGAATCAACCATTGATTCCTCATTTTGAAAATCCCACGGTAAGAAAAATTTATTACTCCGAACGAGTTCCATTTTCAAGATCAAGATTGGGAATGTTTCTACTGCCAAAAGCAAAAGCTTTAACCATGAAGGTAATTTATAAATGAAAATGAAATATTCAGCCAGTATTCAGCTAATTCAAAGTATTTTGGTGGGAAATTTTTTGAAATTTCTATTAAGTAGCTACATAGTTCGATCGTAGAAGCATCTGCTGACACCTGTCGGTAGATAGATAGTAAAAGTATAAATGCATTATGTCAATGAGTTGGTTTATACTGCAGTAAATCTCCATTTTTGCCGATGTGGTATTTATGCCGTCTGCTGAAAAGAACGAAAACTCATCCAGCTTCGTCATAAATGGAAAATATTTCTTCATTTAAATAAATTTACTAAAAATTTAAGAATTTGTCTATATAACCTGAGAGTTTGAATGTATCTTTTAAATGTCATCTTAAGATTGATTTCTATGATTGATTACTGATTTCTTTATGTTGGTTTCTAACTCTATGCAGCAAATCTCATGTTAACACTACATTATTAGGGTCATATTTCAGAGGGTTTTGGAGTTGATCATGTAGTTATTATTGTAGTTGAGTTCGAAGAGTTCTCCCCCGACAGTAGCACTGATAATTATTTTAAATTTCTGCGCAAATTGTCTTAAAAACTTGCTGAAAATAAAATAATATTAATTTTAACAACGGAACAACTTCAATTAAGATTTAGTAAAATAATTAAATTTAGATTACAAATAATGCCTGTAAAATAAAAGAAATTCTTCTAAGTCACAAGTTCCCTGCACGCGCATATCATGAACCAGGAATGTTAACAAATCGGCCATAGGTAAAATTCTACAAGAATCCTCAATTCAAACAATGGAAATATTTCCGATATAGATCTACAAGATTCATCATCCTATATGGGAAAGATTTCAAATAAAGATCTACAAGACGTAGTAATATCGAAAAATGGTAGTACCAAAGAAACGGCCGTCCCAGAAAACCACCAAATCCTAATTTTCATTAAAATATTTCGATAACTAAGAATATTCCAAAAACTGATGTCAAAACGACGCTTTTAAAAAATGGCAAATGTTTTTAAAAAATTCGAAAAATCCAAATTGGTACAGTAGTTCAAAAATACCAGCAGGTAACTCAACCCAGAGATGGCGGTGTATGTAGCATTTTGAAATTGGTTTTTTAAATTCCGTATTTTTTGAGATATTTGAATGAAAATGAAGGTTTTCTGAGATGGCCGTTTTATTTGCGCTATCAGTTTTTCGATGATTAATCTTGTAGATCTTTATCTGAAATGTTTGATTCTTGTTGATCTTCAACTGAAATTGATTCATGCAAAACAAAAGACGAATTTTTAAGTCTCACATTTATTTATGCGTTCTTTTCGGTGATTATGATACGATCTACAGTGGCGGAGCTTGAGAATTATTGATCACATCATAATTGGACAATTTAAAAAAAACTTACGTCATTTTGATTGAAGAAAATAGAAAAAACGTTGGGTGTTCACCAAACATATTGACCGTTTTTTTAAAAAGTGACACAAATTTAAACTTTCTTAATATTAAAGATATGATTTTGAAACTTTGTGTTTTTATATTATTTTAAATTTCCAGCATTTTTTCTCAAATAAATTTTTTTGAAAAAGTTAACTCTTTAAGGTCCACACATTTTGAACATGAAAGGGTTAACCAAAAAAAAATTCTAATTTAATTAAATTTATTCAGGGAGATATTCTTTATGTTTTCTACGCATTAACATATTTTTAAAAGTTAACCCTTTAAAGATACTATTGTGACCTTGAAGGGTTAATATTTTCTAAAAACGAAAAATTTACGAGAGTATTGACAATTAAATTCTGAGAATGATGAGTAATTTTTAGAAGATTTTTGGTTAATCCTTTCATGTTCAAAATGTGTGGACCTTAAAGAGGTAACTTTTTCAAAAAAAATTATTTGAGAAAATATGCTTGAAATTTAAAATAATATAAAAATACAAAGTTTCAAAACCACCATCTTCTGTATTAAAAAAGTAAAAAATTTCGTCAATTTTTTCCATTTTCTTCCATCAAAATGACGTAAGTTTTTTTAAAAAAAAATAGTCCCATGATGATGGGATCAATAATTCTCAGACTCCGCCACTATAACGATCATTACAGCAGCACTGTGCAGATTATCAGACGATTATCTGGAATGGGAAAATTGTTGTAATCTTTACGTTTTATATGTGTCCTTTAATTTGTGTTTAATCCCAGGGCTCTAGCTTCTTAATTTCTAATAAAATCGTATACTGGTCATGGTGTGGTATGTATGTATGTAAATGTCCCATCCTAAATGATTGAGTTTCATCCAAATGTTTCTTTTCTAATAGATCTTTGCAGCACATAACTAGAAGAAAAACAGTTGTTCGAATAATGGTTCCGTAGATAAGGAGAGCCTTAAGCCCTTCCAAGATCGAAAATGTATAGGAAAATTGTTTTTCCTTGAATTTTATTGAATATTGTCTAGAAATTAATATTATTAGCGAATATGTACTATTATTAAGGGAAAAGCTAAAAAGGATATAAAAATTGAGAGACAAATGAGAGAATAGAATATGTTGTTTAGCTATGGATCTGCCTCAGTTTTTTACCTCCTAAATTAAATTTTCTTAATCCCTATTTAAAAGCTATATGTGTAGGATTTGTAATTAGTTATTCAGAGCGTACATACATACAAACCCAAGTACATTCATACATACATATAAACTACATATACATACACACACATATAGTGACTCGTAATAATATTTTTAATAATGAAATATGTTAGTATTAGTTACACTAATTTTACTTATTTTAACATACTCCTCGTATATCTCTATTGATGTAGACTTTTGTCGCCAGCTGTATAATGTATTCCTCTGTAAAGGCAAATGTTTGGGGAACACAGGAACAAACACATGAATTGTGGCAGAAATTATTCAAAGATTCAGCAAGAACGAATCGAGTAAATTTTTCGAAATTGGAATTTTATTAATTATAATTTTTTTTTGTATCTAGGAGACATTGTTTGCATATCCTTATACAAATGTTTCCATTTTGTCAAATGCTGTTGTGAAGCGAATGTTTCAAGAATTTCTGTTGCTACCCCAATGGATAGCATTTGGTATGTCGACGACATTGCAATATTTGTTGAAGCCTAAAGATTAATTCCAGATTATATTCGAGTGATGTTTGATAAGTTGTTAATGTAATTGTTATATTAGCACGATGTCACACTTACCTATTTGTATTTAATTACGAAAAATATTATGAATTATTTTATCATTTTAATTGAGTCCCATATTTTATTGTAGAGTAAAAGTAATAAGGAAACTTAGAGAGTTCCCTACACGGCGTAGGCAGAGCAATACAGAGCGTTTCTACATCCCAGGATGACAGAACCAACCAGAAAATTCTACGAGCAGCTTCGGAATTGTTAAAAACATGCTCTACAATTTCTTAGCTCTCCTTACACTTTCTTTACCATTATTCCTTTACATTATTTTTGCTTTTTTTCTTTTACTGTTTTTTTTAGTAGTTTTTCTTTATACACTTTTTCACATTTCCCACAATTTCCCATTCACTGTTTAATAGTTTTATCGTTTCATTCATTTCCTCATCCTTTCGATAATTTTCACTTTCCTTGACCGTATAGTAAAAGGATCTTTTTATTAAATTCTTAACTTCACTACTTTTTAAACGATCTTCGATCCAGCGTTACCCCCAGACATATGTCCTCTTCTCCGTTCGTTTGAGATTGTTTCTTAACAAAACCGACTTATCTATTGCCTAGATCAGGTTAGACAGATTTAAAATAATTTTTCTTAATTTCTTAATAGACATTTAAAGGATTCAAATTTAAATGGGGGATTTTAGTACATTTTTAATTGCTTCACTGGCGATTTTTCCTGGCACGAAAGAATTATCTTTGTTCTAGTTAGCTAGTATTTCTGTGCGGTCCAATTGTGAAAATATGCACTTTGGCACTATTTAAGTGTCGTTTAAGATAAAGACTTTTGATTTATGACAAACAGTTGTTACATTCCCTATAACAACGTATTTCCCAACCATATGAACCATTCCTATTGTATGCGTACATATATAAATCTTGATTCTGATTCTGGATATCTACCTAATGCTATTTTTTACCCCTATAATGTGAAAACCTAACAAGACAAATAAAAAAAAAAAAATAAAAATAAAAAAACTGAAATAGCTCCAAATACAAATATGGGGGGACAGCTGTAAACTATCTATACTTATACAAATATCTCTTGAGACACACTCCACTTTCACTTTACTCGCATATGTTTTAGTTCTTCCGAATTTTTTATAGCTCCCATTTTAAGAATTGTTTGATTTGAATTAACCCCTCCTTCGAAAAAAAAACAAATCTTCTTAAACACAGCATATGGACCCTCCTTTAATAGTATACATATAAATGTCCTTTGCCCTCTACATAATATCATAACTTACGTTTATGGCTATTTTATCCAAAAGTGTTTGACTATTTTTTTTTCTTTATTTAATTCTATGTACAACCAAGAAGGGTTTTCTTGGGGAACATTTTCTTTTTATTTTTTGTTTTCCCTTTTTTCCCTCTTTTTCTGGACAATAAAACTAAAATTTTAAACATAGCTGATATTCGACACTCAAGTATATAGTACCATGCTACCATGCCATTTGGGGTTAAGTATATCTTTCAATTTGATGTAACATACATAAACTTTAAAAAGCTTCTTCTTCCTTTTAAATGGTATGCCAAGTGCTATTTTGAAACTTCAGTTCTGTCAATAAAACTTTCGTCAAATATTTCAAAGAATATCCACCCATATCATTCCCATATACCTTTCCCCCCTCCATAGTTAGATAGATAAATTAATTTTTTTTTTTTTATTTGCCTCCCTTCTCAATCACATAACAATTTAAGGATTAGAAACATAATATATACAAAATGGTATATATGTACAGTAAAACCTTGAATTGCGAGTAACTTTGTCTACGAGTGTTTTGCGAGACGAACAAAAATTTGTAATAAATTTTAACTTAACAAACGAGCGTAGTCTTCCAATACGGCCCGAACTACAGGACTGCACATCTTTCCCCAATTTATCAATAAATCTAATAATACAAAATCTTAAAGATCTTTATTATATCAAAAATATTGTTCTCTAGTTCTATCTTTCTATTATAATTCTATTCTAACAAAAGCAATAATTTTCTCTCTTCAAAAATAATTCGCTTTAATATACAAGTGCTTTGGTTAAATAAAAAAACACAGATAGGCGGATTTTCCATTACGAAAAATGTTTTACTTCTGATTATATGGGTAATTTACAACGGATTCATTGAATCCGTTGAATCCGAGAACCGGACGTCACTGCTTTTTACCTCCACCGAAGGAAAGAGCGAATTTCGAAATAACTAGACATTGCAATGTATATCCGATCACTCTTCCTTCTTAGTGGGGTTTTGTTACCAGTATTATTCGGTGGTGTTGCTGATTAATTGTTGACCCCTTCTAGGGATTCCCAACCATCTAAGCGATCCAATCTTCGCAATTCCTCTCTTCTCAATTACATTTAATTATTATTTAATCATTTTCTTAACATCTAACCAACGTTTACGGATATTTCCGGAACGAATTATGTTCGCAAATCAAGGTTTTACTGTATATGGGTGGAACACAGAGGCATTCTATATAATATTGGCAATGAGTAAAATGTTATAAAAACAAAGCCTTACAAGAGCTTTTTTTTTTTTTGGTAGTAAATATAAATTTTAGGGACTATGTCACGCAAGATTTAAGTTTGTCCTGAAATAAATAAAATTCTCTATTTTGCATGCAATGTATATATGTATATGTATATATGGTAGTAAATAGATATTACGGTGGAGTTGGAGTTGGATAATAAATGGCAAAAGGTATTTTCTCTATAGGTAAGTTTTTATATTAGTAGAGGTAGTAGAAATTATCAGTGACATTAATATTGTTGGAATACCTAGTCAGTTTAGTTGTAAGTATATACACATATATATGTATATATATAACTAACAAGAACAACGGAATAATGTATAGAGTTACCGGAAGAGGACAGTTAATATATAAAGCATTGGGTGTTTGCTAAAACCTTGCCAGCTGGGTAGGTATAGTTATGACTTTTAATGACTATGATATTAATCTAGGTTATGTTTGACAACGACAACCATTATTTTGAAAAAAACAAATTTATTGGGAAAGTAAAAAAAAAAAAAAACTTTTACGATGTTGCTAATAGCTTAGTTAGTAGGTACTTATTTGATTTATATAAAGAAAGATTTAAATCTGAATAATTTATCAGGAAATAAAATTTCTAAACAACTCATTTCAGATTGATTACACCGCAAATACTCCCACCTGGAGACAATATTTGTAGGCGAAAAAAAGTATTCGCGTGTGTGTGTGTGTGTCATCAAGGTTGCTGTTTAAAAATTATGAAAAAGCCCACAATGATGTGATGTACATACGTGGATTATCAGTGGTCCATTAAGTACCCATTCCTCAAATAACAATCTAATTTCGGATTGCTTGCGTAACATTTATATGGTTTTGATTCTGTTCAAATAGATTTTTTTCCATTTTGCCATTTATGTCCAGGGATACCAGACGTCCCCTTTGAGGGAGACAGTTCCTTATTTGCTTCAATATCCCCCCGTCTCTCTTCAACACTTAGATGTCCTCCTTCCCAAAAAAAATTATCTTAAAAAGAGAAATAGAGATTGGCGGGTTAAGGGAACTATGATAATTGATGCTTTGTGGCCAGTGACGTGTATATGGGAATACTCAATTTAAAAATTGAATCTGTTGTATAACTAAGCTCAAAGTATATTATTGCATAACTTTAGGCGATTATGTTTTAGTGACTATATCAAAATTTTTGTAAATAAAAAAAAAACAGATAGGCGGATTTTCTATTACGACAAAAATGTTTTACTTTTGATTATATGGGCAATTTACAACGGATTCATTGAATCCGTTGAATCCGTTGAATCCGAGAAGCGGACGTCACTGTTTGTGGCATATCTTGCTTTCCTTACTGGTCTTGGGCCACTTTCAATGATCTAACTGAAATTCTGTCATTTTTTTAGGAATCTTGAAGATTATAATATTGCAATATGTAATTATTTATTTACAATTTGATAATAATGTGCTTTTTAATGAATTAATTTTATATCATTGAAAATATAGTCCCTACCCTTTATTTTAAAACTGTGAACCGGAAACAACTGTCAAATATTTTTTGTATTGTATTGTTCGTAGACATTTAGGTTTTCGCAAGTTTTTTTCTTTAATAATTAGTGTAATGAGCAATGAAGAAAATATTATGCGAAAATATCACTTATTTAATATAATAAAAATAACCGTTAATCACTTTCCAGCTGTCACCGCCCCCAACCCCTAATCCCCTCGCTTCTTCGGTTTCAATTTTACCAGTCCAATCTTAACTCTAAAAGTAATCTCGTTAAAATTCGAAAAATCTTTTCTGGTCAAAATCTTGTGGTTTGAATGATACTTCCACGTAAAAATTCTTATTGTAGGAGATTTTAAAGGACAGTGGGATTTTGTTGCAGTATCCCTTTTGGAACAAAATTTTATTTGATAAATAAGTGCAAAGTGATGAAAATTGACAGACTTCGATCATTGTTTTGTTGTTCCAAATTGCCTTTTTATACCTAATTTAATAATTATCCATGCTACTTACCATCACTTAAGGTTTTAATTGCAAATTTGTGCCCTTTTTTTTAATTGGTCTTTTTCGGGAATTTCTCCAGATTTAAGGAATAAATAAAAAAAAAATCCTAATTGAAATACAAAAGTTACGAGTTCCTGTCAAGAAATATACAGTAAGATGACCCCATTTTAACAGATCTGACCCAAGTTATCTCTATTATTAGATTTTTGCCTTATTCTTATTACTAAGTATATAGTAATTCAGTTAATATTTCTTTTCTTCTACATACACACACACATACATTGAGATTATTATTAGACAGGCACACACATACACATAAGCATGATTAAGTACAGACATAAACTTCTGATAAACGTTTCTTTGTTTTGCTACATTACGTTGGAAAAGTTTACCAAAGAAGAAAAAAAAATCGATAATATATGAAAATAGAAAAGTAATTGGATATCATAAAATGAATTTGCGCCATTGCCATGCCATATTGTTTACTATAGAAACTGCTCAATTATTTTCTTTTTGTATATCGCACCACCTGGAAAATGGAAGGAAAAAAAAAACGAAAAGCGATTCCCGTATTCTTTGTGGGTATAAAAACATTGAGCAAGGTACAAGGGTACAAGGTACAATATGGTTTAATTGCAGTTATTAAACAGCACTCAAAGAAGATGATCTTGACTCAAACACTCATTATAGATAATTACTTCTTGAATGGAGGTGTAAAGGGCGTTGGTAAATAAACTAAATTGGAATGGTTAAATTTCCTTGGCTGTTATTTCTATGTAATTACGTTCGGTCAATAAAGTCTGTAGGTACCTAACTAAATACATTTTATTTTCTTTTATTGTAGTCGTCAAATAATGAGATATAGAAGTGGCAGCCTATGTGGATTATTTATAATACAATTATCGGCAAGGATGTGTCTTTTGTCTAAATATGTATGTCGTTTTGAACTTCGATTTTTTAAAATCCATTTTTATTGAGATTTTTTAAAACCATAACTTTTTCAAAAATCCAAAATGTCCAAAATTCGCTTATTTTCAACGCATTGACCTTTTATTTGGTAATCTTAAGGAGACAGCTTTACATCCCGATTTTAAAGAAAATTCCCAATTAACTTTGTGTTTTTTAATCGAAAAAGTCCACCCTAACGATCGAAGTTCGACCAAATATTCATCTCTGATAGACAGGTATTCAGAAGCACCAAACTAGGAAAAGAAGTAAAGAGTATGGAAAATCAAAATAAGATCGGATAGGATCGGATCGGATCCTGAGGTTGCAATTAACCTCACGAGCATATTTTTAGAGATTTTTTGCTATAGATAATTTTGTGCGTTACAAAAAAGTTTAAAATTGCAAAAATAATATAGAGAAAATATTGAAAAAATTTAATTTATTACAATTTTTGAGATAAAATTAATTTTAGTCCAGTAAGATTAGCTATAAATTTTTTTTAATAATTAAGTAATAAAACTAAATATATTTATACAAATTATAGATAAACTTAATAAAATAGTTTTTTTTTTAAATATAATTTATGATATTTACATATTTTATATATTTAGTCCAGTAAAACTAGTTTTTTCTTTAATTTATGGAAAAAATTAAATCCACAAAAAAATGCAAACTAATACAAAATATTTAAATATTCATAGCTCAGTTCAGTGAAATTATGAACTTTATTTGAATTCTACCTAACTAAATTAATATGGAATCCACACGAAGGAATACACAGAAGCTTAAACGAGAACAAGTACCTAGAAATTTTGTTTGGGCTATATACAAAAGAGCAAGTATTTCGTTCCTTTCTTTTAAATCCATTGGGTGTACATTAGGGTGGATTATTTTTGTATGGAGATTTTTTGATTTGAGATTTGCCAAAGCCCTGGGGGCGGAAAAAATAAATTAATTATTCGTTGAAGAGTATAGGTCAAAAACTAAAAAAACTACTAACTATATAATTTTTTTTGCAAAAAGTTTTAAACTTAAGATTTTTAGGCTATAACACAAGTTGTCCGCCCCCAGGGCTTCGGCAAATCTCAGTTTTTAAAAAGCGATCCACCCTAGTGTACATAGGTCAAATTTGATATATCAAAATACATATTAATCTACCGTTAAGAAAGAATTTCGATTTTTCACTGAAATGGTTGGGTTAAGTCCCTCGAGAAGCATCAGCAATGAGGAAAGGTCTATATATGAATGAAATGTAGGAACAATACCTATCTACCTACACACACACACACACACAAACGCACTGTCCACTGTCACTTGAATTGTTTTGTTAATATTGTCTGAAATATACCGCAAAACCTTTGAACATTATTTTCAAACAATTTATCAATGAAATTGTTTATTTATTCTTGAACACAAAAATAATCTATATAATATATGCGTTTTTCTATTAATAGAAAATAAAATGTGTGTAGGTGTATAATTAATTGATTGTTGCAATGCTACATGTGCCTAAGGTGCATCATTACTGTACAGTACATGCATTGCTACACATTGGACAATCTACATACCGGTTAAATGTTCACATAGAAAATGAAATGAAATTAATTTTATTTCTTTATAAAAAGTTTAAATGCCAGGTACAATACGGATGTGTTGTGTATTAAATGCATGTTTATATGTATGTGTATATGTACTACGTATGCATATATTTAGTCAGCTTAATCGTTTATAATCTAACTAAATAAATACATATAGGCAACGAGTAGATGTTTCACTTATTCGAGGCTAAGTGATTACAAAATTCTAATGTTGATTAATTAGTTGATTATTGTTGATGTGCGTCATTCTAAATAAAATTAGTAAATATTCTCTTAAATTAGTTTCTTTTGAAGAATTAAAAACAAGACAATTCAGGGGCATAATATCTATAAATTTTGTAGATAAAATGTAATTTGTCTTAAGAATTTCGCTAAAGTAGGTTATGGAATTATAAAAATAAAAAAATATTTAGCAATTATAAATTTTGAAACCATTTATTAACCGCTCCATAACCAAGGTTATAAATTGGTTGCAACTAGGTTACGCCAACATTACTGAAAGTAATTTTGGGCATCCATTTTTTTTTTAAAGTTGTACCTCTTTAAAAAGGCACCCTGTACGTTAACATTTCATCATTTCAATAGCGAAAAAAATAAATAAATATATTTAAGAACCCATGGGAATTTGCAAGTAACTGTAACTGTTGAACTGTAACAAACCAGGTACTTCGTTAATCATAGCGTATAACTTTTATTCTTCATAAAATAAAGCCATATCAATGTGCTATAAATTTATTCCTGGTAATGTCTCTATGGAAATATACTGTCACACTTTAGGTTCGTCAATGGGGACTTGAAATAAAATATATTGAAAATTGTATAATAAAATAAAAATAACTCTCTCGAAATTTACGTAAAAAAATATGACAAAAAATTCGTGCTGCAATGTTTTACTTAAACAAATAAAAATTTAGTTGTGTTAAATAATTTTGATGTTTAGTTTATTTAATTTAAAAATCTCTGAAATCTGAATGAAAATTAAAAATATATTTAAAATTGTTTCGTTCGGCTCACAGTTTTTCGCAAGCTTTTCAATTGAAATTTAATTCCTATGGTCCAATAAAAAGAGTTAGTAGAGTTTAGCTATTTAATCACAAGCATCACTTTTACACCAAATCTTCAATATTCTACTAAAGCCAAAGGACCAAATCCTTCTTTGCTTCGTTAAGACGATTTTGATATAAAGGATAATTTTTGTGATCAATAATCATCTTAAAATTATCTTAATACTAAAAGTTTAAATTAAAATCATTACGTCTTAATGTTGTGCTGCGTGCATATAGTCTCACGTATCTTTATGTGACAATGTGAACGATACGTAGCAAGGACGACGACAACGACAAACCAAACCCCAAATTAAAGGGATAAAAGGGCGTCAACTTGATATGACCTAGAATTGTAACATAACCGATAAAAATATATTCATAAAATTCACCATTACCTTATCATCACAATTTTTTGGTTATGCTATGTCGAACCATTTCTTTTAAAAATTCAACACATATAATATGCGATAGAACACAATAAAAAAAAAATATATCCCCAAACCAAAAGGAAAATCTTTTATCCTAATTTTCATAGAAATATTCTCTGTGTATTGTGTGGCAACCAAAAAAAACATATTTTCACACAGAAAATTGAACAGTGCAATCCCCTGCGACCATGAAGTTAAAGAGTATACCCCAAGTACATGATACCGTAGAACATTAGAAATCTAGCCAAAAGAGCATTTTCTCAACACGATGCCAAATATATCTACCTACATATCTATCTATACATATACATACATACATATAAATGTACATTGTACATATACCTTCTCTTGTATATAATACACATTATAGAAACGTATAAATGTATAGAGAGCTTTATCTGATAACGGATTTCCCATTCCCAACTCGCCCTTATATTTCCCACCATTGATATTTAGATATTATACACAATTTTCTTTTACACACAACCATAGAGAAAATCCAAAAACATTGCAAATTATGTGTAGTACGTTGGAAACACAATGAAAAACCATTATTCGAATACATTCATACATATACATTTTAGTCCAGTCAACTGACTCTCGGAATAATAGCTAAATAATAAAAGCTCTCCGATAAAAAAAAAAACAGATAAGCCTAAATAGTTCTAAATATTTTTCTTTGTTTTTGTTGTTGTTGTGGCTATGTGTGTGTGTGTATCGCAAAATAATGACAGATTCAAAATATTAATTGTCAAAATTTCTATGTTTAATCCTCACTCATTATCACAAATTGTTAAGAAATGTCAGATTTTGTTGGTAAGTATAAGCACAAATAGTGACATTTGGTAACATTGTGGTGAATATAGATGTCAAAATTTTGTTCAGTTAATAATTTCTTTCATTAACACACAGATTTTTCAATTTGAATTTTTCATTTTTTTTTTGTTTGATCATCCCAAAAACCTCTAGTTTTGATCCACCTTTCAGTGGCGAAACGTGAGAATTATTAATCCCATCATCATGAGACTATTTTTTAAAAAAAAAACTTGTTTAAAATGTATGGACCTTAAAGGGTTAACTTTTTTCAAAAAATTTATTTGCCAAAAAAATGCTGAAAATCTAAAATAATATAAAAATACAAAGTTTCAATATCATATTTTTAATATTAAGAAAGTTCAAAATTGCCTCACTTTTTAAAAAACCGCCGAAAAAACGGTCAAGATGTTCGGTGCCTCACCAAATATTTTTATCAAAATGACGTGCTTTTTTTTTTAAAATAGTTTCATGATGATGGGATCAATAACTCCCCACGCTTCGCCACTGCCATCTTTAACCCTTAAAGGAACACACCACCCCTACAAATTTAGGTACATTTTCACACATCTCAACTATAGAGGAGCAGAAAAAAGTATCTGTTTGTTCGAAATTTCGGACTTGGCCGGAGAGTAAATCTCCTAATTTTTTAAACTACAAAATAATACTAAATGAAATAATTCTTCCTCCTACATACCTCCTTTTTACTTTTAATTGTTTTGCATCAGCTCTCAATGCTTCCACATAATTTCTCACCAATAAATTAGGGATTGGCGAAATTTAAGCTTGAACTATAAATGTTTTACAAAAATTTAATTTCTGGCAACTGCATTTCCGATATATATAAATAATTAATTAAAGAATATTTTGAAACTGATTCAGATGCTTGTTACAGAATTAAATTTGTCATCATCATCACTACTAACTAATAATTTTTCTAATATTTTTTGTTTTTTTTTTTACTGAACTAACCATATCTACTTACAAATTTCCAATCCATATACACAATACAGTGGCGGTACTTTATGTTGCAAATATAAGTTCACCAATTCACCATGGAACATTTCTATAGAATGACTGGGAAATCATACGAATTTTATGGTGGAAAATTGGCGAACATCCTTTCTACACACATAGTAGTGTATTTTCACCAGTCAACTCTCCATACAGTTTTGTCTTTCAGTCGACGAGCACGCATCGCGGCGTTCGGTACGGTTTTTTAGAAGTAATTCGATTGTCTACTTTTCCCTGTTTTTTATATCTTAATGTTATTACACACTATTATATATATTACATCATCATATACATAGATACATAATAATAAAAGAAAAGAAAAAAAAAAATAGAAAATTTCGTTGCAAATTTATTGCGAAAAGTCCATTCACAGTTTTTCATCGTTTGCGTAATTTTTAATTGAAATATTCGGGCAATTGATAAGTTTCAAGAGACCATAAGACTCGAAATTGTTATTTTAATTACTACATTGGTAATTATAACGATGTGTACTTACTCACAATACTATCAATTAAGTAAGTGTGAATGTGCGCTATGTTTCAGCTGGTAATATAAATGTTTGTGTGGTAATTTATTTTTCTGTTGTTGTTCCGGAAAATGTGTTTTTGAAGAAAATTACTTTGGGGCGAAATAATATTTTTCTGGTTTTGTTTTTTTTTTTCTTTGAGCAAAAAGAACAACATCTTCTCAATATCTACCCAACATCATCATCACATCATCATTATCATCATCATCATCATCATCATCATGCGCTGCTGTTGCTCGGTAGTTTGTTGGCTTTTCAACGAATATTATTTATATTAAAACTCTTTAAACTAAAAATATTTTCTATAACTTCTGGCACGTTGACAATGAATCGAGGTCCAAGACGAGACAGTTTTTCTTCGTGAGTATTATTATTTTGCCCTGGTAGTTGAGTGAATCGCGCGCGGATACAGATAGAGTCAAGTGTGTGGATTACAATTTTTTTTTTTTTTTTTTTTTGTATGCGGGGGATATTTCGGGTTTTCCAGCCAAAAAGTGAATTGATTTCGATATCAGCCAGTTTTTCATTGAAAAAAAAAAAGAAGCAATTTTAATAAATTTAATTATAGCGTGAGCGAATAATGACACAAATAAATGCTCATTGTTGAGTAAAATATTTATTCGAAAAATTAAAAATTATTTCGCTGTATTTATTAATAAATTATGAATAGAAATCGTTCCATTTGGTTAATGATGATGCACTTTTTACTATGCAATCGATAGTGCCCCGAACATTATCTACTATGGTGTGTCGTCATATAATTGAGTGGTTTTATGATAAATTATTGAGTGAAGATTAAACACTGTCAATATACATATATACATACTGTAATTGAAAAAAAAAAAAAAAAAAAAAAAAAACTGTCCGATAGTAAATATATTATTTAATTATATCATACAAGCTATCTGGATATTTTTATTATTTTTATTACTGTACGATAGAAATAGCGAATTCGTTTATGTATTCGAGAGACATTTTGAGATAATTTTGCTCGTACGCGTAAGCAAGAGAAAAAGATAATCGCAGAAAGTGTCGTAATTGAGCCCACCTGTCACTTTGGATTTGTGTGTATCGCGCGGTTTTATATATCTATATTCGAACTGTAACTGAGTTGTTGTTGTTGTTATTGTTGTTGTGTTTTTATTTCCATATAATAATACTCGAATCAAAAATTAATTAATTAAAAATTGTTGGTGAATTATTGAAAATAATTAAAGTGCTCGTCACTGAGTCTTCACTTGCCATTTTGAATTTATACTCAGTTGACGTCGTGCTCTTCACATAAAACAGAAAAGAAAAAAACTTAATAATTAAGAAAATTAATTAGTTAATAATTTTTTGTTAATATTCAAAAAACAAAACTACATAAACGAAAATTACCGAACATTCTACCTATACATATATTACAATAATCTAATTGTGCTTTAAAATTATATGCTTAACGTCGTGTAACACCAGCTACATAAAATATAATCTATTTTGAGAGTACATGTGCAACTAAATATGGAACACTTGGCCCTGCGCTTCCTGGGGTACGATTTTGACATTTTTTGTGAAATATAGAATTTTTCTTCTACATACCATACCTACAGAAATTAATTAATAATAAAAATTGTGTCAATAATAATAATAATAATAATAATAAATAATAATATTTATAATAATAAATAATAATAATAAACTGGTGACATCTTAAAAAATCGAAAAATGGGATCAATAACACTTTATACGGCAGCCACTGTAGCGCTACTGCTAATCCATACATCATCATCAACCCTATCGGTGTCTGCATCAACAACCACCGCAATTAACAATAGTACAATATCGAATGGCGTTGATGATAATGCAGCACATTGTCAACCCGGTCTTATGTTACCCGTATGGCTGCCACAAGATCATCTAACAGTTGGTGATCGTATATCACGTGGTTCAGTCTATTTTATTGTAATGATTTATCTATTTATTGGTGTGTCAATTGTATCCGATCGGTTTATGGCGGCCATTGAAGTGATCACATCAAAAGAGAAAGAGGTTGAAGTTCGTAAGCCAAATGGTGAAACGCAAATAGTTGTCGTACGTGTATGGAATGAGACTGTGGCCAATTTGACATTGATGGCATTAGGATCAAGTGCGCCAGAAATTCTATTGTCAATTATTGAGATTATTGCGAAAAATTTCAATGCTGGTGAATTGGGACCGGGCACAATTGTTGGTTCAGCCGCATATAATTTATTTGTGATTATTGCTCTCTGTGTTAGTGTGATACCAAATGGTCAGGTACGGAAAATAAAGCATTTGCGTGTATTTTTTGTGACCGCAACATGGTCAATGTTTGCCTATGTATGGCTATATCTAATTTTGGCCTATTTTTCACCTGGACGCGTTGATGTATGGGAAGGTTTTTTGACATTCACATTTTTTCCACTTACAGTACTGACGGCCTACATAGCCGATAAGCGACTTCTAATCTACAAGTATCTCGGCAAAGACTATCGAATGAATAAACGAGGTGTAATGGTTACAATTGAGGCGGAAACAGCGCTTGAGATGAACGGTTGCCATGACGATCGCATTAAAGCTATTGACGATCGTGACAATATGACGGAAGAGGTAAATGATTTCGAAGAAGCTAGACGAGAGTATATTACAACACTTAAGGATCTTAGACAAAAAAATCCACATACAAATTTGGAACATTTGGAAATTATGGCACAGGAACAGTTAATGAATAATGGACCAAAATCACGGGCATTTTATCGTATTCAAGCTACACGAAAAATGATGGGCAGTGGAAATATAATGCGAAAAATATCGGAAAGAGCCCAGAGTGACTTGAGCGAGGTGAAAGCTGAACTGCAGAGAGTTGAAATTGAAGTTGACGACGATGATGCTGTGTGTAAGGTATTTTTTGAGCCCGGTCACTATACCGTTATGGAGAGTTGCGTTGAATTTGAAGTAAGGGTGGTCCGTCGTGGTGATTTGTCTTCCGAAACGACTGTTGACTTTGAGACTGAAGATGGATCGGCCGAAGCTGGCAGTGACTATGTTGGTAAAAAGGGTACGCTTGTATTTCCGCCTGGCGTCGATGAGCAACGATTCAAAATCGAAGTGATCGATGATGATGTTTTCGAGCAAGACGAACATTTCTATGTGCGCTTAAGTAATGTATCCGAATCGGCTGTATTGTCAACGCCAAAAGTTGCTACAGTAATGATATTGGATGATGATCACGGTGGTATATTTGCGTTCAGCTCCAAGGATCACGATCTGGTGGAATCAGTTGGCGTTTATGAGATAAAAGTGCAACGATATTCTGGTGCTCGAGGAAAAGTGATTGTGCCATTTTGGACGGAAGATGGAACGGCTAAAGCTGGACGAGATTATGAAACACAGCAAGGACAATTGGAGTTTGAAAACAATGAAAGCGAGTAAGTTTTTGTTTTTTTTTTTGTTTTTAAATTTCTATACTTTATTTCAAGTTATTTTCGGGTTAATTAATTTCGGTTAAAAAATTTTTTTTGGAATTTTTAATTGATGTGCTCATAATTCATTAATTAATTTCGCACTGTATAGATGGGCAGAGGTGTAATAAATCATTTCTTCTTAATTATATTGTTTGTACATTTTTGTGTACAGTAAAAACGTAAAAAAATTAAAAAACTTTCTCAATTATTTTTTCACCTTGATGTCTTTCTCATGGAAACAAATATTATTTTTAGATTCTATGTTGAGCACTTTTCACATTGTACAGATTTTTCTTAAAACTTTAGCTTTAGATGACTGAAAATCTTTTAAAAGTTCAGCAATTCATTTAAATTTATGCTTAAACAATTTTTTTATCGAATTAACATATAATTTAATCTTAAATTGACATTGAAAAAAGTTAACACGCTAAGGAAATACCAATGGCGATAAAATGAGTAATTTAAACTAGTGACAAATGTATTTAGTAAAATGTTTGAAACAATCATTTAATTACTTCCCACCATCGACCAACAACGGTTGATATAAACGGACAAAAATGTTTCTGAGTTTTTTTTTTTTTTTTTTTACATTTTAATAGACTGTGATATATACAAATGATGCAATTGTTATTTTTTGCTGAGCCAAAAGAAAAAAGAAGAAAAGTTTCTAAGTACTTTTCAGAGTTTAGATTGTAATTTACTTGACTTTTTCGTAAATTTTTTTTTTCTTCGCCTATATTTTCTTTAAATTGTAAAGTATTAAGACATTAATTATTTATTGTAAGATACGACCAATATAAAGCTGGATATTATAGGGAAGGCTTTTTTTCCATCTACTATGCCTTGCGGTATATCTCAATAGAATAACATTTCGTTTGTATAGTACATCTAATTCTGTTTTTACGCGATAAATACGTTCCTCAAAAACTCGTGTAAAAAAAAATACCCTATCCAAAAAAAAAATAGAGGATTAGTGTCAGACCTGAAATATAATTAAAATCCATCGTTTTTATACAATTTTTTTTTAACTTTTTTTTATTAAATTATTCATGACCAATTTACATAGACAATTATTATTCAAAAGGGGAAAAATAACCATAAATTCAACAACAAAAATAATAGTTAATTAATTAAAAGAAACACTGGTAACATGTGAGCTCCACTAACACAACTTTAAAGTTTTGTATACGAATATGCTAACCGACCAATCACAGTGTGCTTTATGGTAACTTAAAAAGCCAAACCAATACCACTGCGATCGTCGTATTATTTTTCTCACTATGTTTTTACTCTTATTAAAATTAAAATCAAATTAAATTTGTTTGAGCTGCATTAAAATAATTTCTTTTTAAATCGTGGTAAACCAGATTAGCGTAAAAAAAGTTCGTGTAACGACGGAATTAAGTAGGTATCAGTGACGTAGCGTGGGTTTTATTTTTGCCTATACAAATTACCTTTGAAATTCTTACTTTTATCCGCCTAACTTCATTAATTGTTTTAATATTATAACTAAGATAATCTTACTTCA
>JANSTT010001830.1:0-33953 GCA_026745375.1 Platyura marginata
ATAATTCTTGGTGGATAGTTTTCTTAAATCACGAAGTTTATATGCTTGATTATAGAATAACATTTCTTTCCGTGTACTTTCTAAACTTAATCAAAATCGATTTTTTAAGATTTAAATTCTCCGCGAAAAAATGACAACAGTTGGTATGGCTTTTCAATTTTATTTAAATAATTTTTTTCAGTGCTAAACCAATTAAATCCAAAAAAAATTGAATTAAATTAATATAAAACTTTCTAGAAGCATTATCTTATAAATTGTAATAGCTTCAAATTGTAAGCTAAAATTACAAGTACTGTTTTCTTTTTATAATCAGAAGAAAAAAATTTTTTTTTTACAAAACATCAATTTTCTCTACTTTTAATTTTGTGGATTTAAACCGTTTGGCTTCTGACACGTCTATGTAATGGCCGGAAAAGTCGTTACACACTCAGTAATGTTATGCCTTGTCCTTGTCTATACCTTAACTATTTTCAAAAACAATGAAGATCTTCCACTTATTTTAGTTGTACTTAATAAACTGTCAAAATTGCAACACTCTATACATAGTTTGAGCCATTTAGCCCTTAGCCGTCATTTTGATCACGGACGGACGGACATGTGTATTGAGGCTTAAAATTTTACATGATTTTTAGTTACAAATTCTGTACTAAAATTATAACACCATTGAAACTACTACGCTCATACGAGTATAACAAGTATAGAATTAACATTTGAAATTTTGAATTCTACAAAATCTTTATTTTCATATAATTTTTTATTTAATAACTGTATTTTTAGATTCATAGAAAGCCACTTGCAATCCGAAAGATTTACCGCAATCCCACATAATGGACAATTTAAAAAATTTCATTGGAAATGTTATAACAACAAAACGAAATAGTTTCCAAAGTTCAGGAGTGAATAGTTTCACCGATACGGCGACCGCTTTCAATAATGAAACATCCGAAACATTTACGGGAATTAGGAAAAAAATTGATCGAAATGTTATTGGATTTAAGAGGAACAGTATTGCATGCACTGGCATAACAAATATAATTGAGTCTGATGGTGTTTTTAATCATGCAACATCATCATTATTAACAAGACGGGAAACATTCCAGGGAACAAGAGATAGATCGGACAGTGAATGCAGTATGAATTCAGATATAAGTTTAATTAATGGCTGCTCAACTGATATGGTGGGCAAACAAAAACGTAAAGATAGTGAACCTTATTTTTGGATAATGTAAGTATGTGTATATATATATGTATGTATGTTGTAGAGTGTAGTGGCGTACCAAGTGAACATATGTCGCAAAGAAAATTCTAGTGCATAGTTTGTTATTTATTTCTAATTTTAATTTTTATATCTTAAATTACCAAAAATTTTTACGAAAGTGGCAGTGCCGAGTTTAATATCAATTTCTTGATGATGTTTTGTGAAAGATTATTGATTTTTTGGGGGACTTTTAGAATTGGACTTTTAAAGATTAGAATTTGATTATAATCCAGTTGAATTGCTTTAGTACATTTTTTGGTTAACTTTTCTGTATAGAAATTTGTGACCTTAATTTTTTTTTAATATTTGATTTGTCAAAAAAATCGTAGTAGATCAAAATTCATACTTACGAACCAATATGTATCTTCCAAAAATCAATCTTTTAAACAAAAATCTCAAAAAATGGTAAGATCTTTCATACATCGTACCATTTCTACAGCATTTTCTTATACCCAAATGATTTTGGTATTTTTTAAGGGGTATTAACAGCTGCCACATGATTCACAATGTATCATTACAAATGACATTTATTATTATGATGCCGCGTCCACCACCGGTGGGTCACATCCATAGATGATTGAATCTGTTTGTCTCTTCAGTGCCAGCTCAGCAAAAGTCTAATCTTTTCAATTCAGTGTGGCACTTGGTAATTACGAAATCATATGGTGACAGCCAACTTGTTAACTGTTTTGACTATACCCAATCTATTTTCCTGTACGTCTGCCCGTAATATCTATAGGAACTTGAATCAAACCATGAAAGCTAAAGTACAGCATGAAACCGATTATAGAGTAGGGGAAGCGATAACATGTTATAACAAAATGGCGGCTTGTCTAATGGTTCACGTCGGTCAGTGAATTCAATTTAAACAAATACTTAAGCTCACAAAATTTTGGAAGTACATCATCTAAAAAATAAATTTAAAAGTATGTTGGTATCTAATCTAAATTAAGTTTATCTCCGTTGAGTTTATTGAAACATTATTAAAAACGCCTTTTCAATGTGATCCATTGAAGAAAAAAATTTAATCGTAAGAATTCCACGTCCTACACCTGACCTAGCGAATTTGACATTTAACCTAAAATCTAAAGAAGGGAGGTCACACGCCATTTTAATGCATCCAATTGGATAGATTTAGGGTAGATAAGTGAACACCTTAGGTGTGAACTTACGCTCCGCCACATATGTTATTATACATCGCTGATATATAATAATTAATTGTATAATGGAAACGAAAGATCTTTTACGATTGTATATTACAGAGCTTTAAAGCTTTTCCATATCTGTGGTGCACAACCTATAAATTGATTGAGGAATAAAAACAAATCGTTTCCGTTTAATGACAAACAAAAATATAATAAAAACTCAACCCACTAATTATTTTTTTTTTATTTGAATTTGAAGTACATGAGTGAATACATATTGTAATTACGCTTTAAATTTTAAATTGTTTTTTTTTTTTTTATGATTAATCATTGTAAACAACAAGAAGGTCTATTTCTATCGTATATTTAATTATAAGATTGTGTAGTGTATGTCGTTATTGAAGCAATTTAAAAATGGCCTTACAAGACGAAAAAATTACTATAAATTTAGATTAATTTTCTGTGTAGGTAAACATAATAAATTCATACATGCATACATACATACCGGGGCCTACATACATACATACATATATGTTTATAATTATGACGTTAGGTGTATTAACAAATCAATGTACCTACATTATAAGATTGTAACTTTGTTTACATGTTCGCTGATTTCACTTTCAATTTATATTTTATTTTGTCGTATTATGTCATAGTTCATCAACATTATATGTTTATTAATTTAACCATGATCTGATCTAAAAACAGTGATTTCATACCATTTTACTGCGGAATATAGAATTCTTATAGTAGAACGAATAACGGCCTGATGACGATGATAGTTTTTCTAATAGCGGATAGGATGTACGAAATTGTTTAAACCGTCCCGTTTTTATGTTAAAACAGGGGAACATTTAAAAAAAAATGGTATTCAAGCTAAATCTCCGATATCTAACTTTGCTATTGTCGATTTTTAAATATATAATAATTACTGACTTTAAAATGACTTAAAACGACTTTAAAAAGACTTTTAGTCTTGCTGTTTATTCGTATAGCAAACTTTTTTTAAAAATGTTCTCGAGTCGGAAATTCAAACCCGAAACCTGCCGCATGGTATTCAGCAGTCCTTAACCACTGATGCACCAATGCGATTGATCTTTATTAGATTTAAATATGTGCCTACTCGAATGTATATAGAAAACTAAAAGTGGTCTTAGATCTGATCAGAACCATTTTTTTAGGGTGCCTGTCAGTGTTTTAAAGAAATTGTAATATTTTTTTCATCTTTCCTATAACATCAACCACTTTTCCGACTTTTTGTCTCAAAGTTGTACAAACTGCACCATTTGCTATTCCATTTTTAAAAGTTTGAATGAATTTTTTTAGTTACATAGTTTAAATGTAAAATTGTGTTGATAGAGAATTTTATAAAAGTTCAGTCCATACTATACCAAGAATTCGACATCGATTAACGAAAACTTGAATTTTGAAGACTATTGCATCATTTACTTTCAAACCCTTTAACTACGCACCTCTAATATAACCAGTAAAGAATGAAAAATTGGCTACGCCGATTATAATATACCCGTATGCGCACTTGTTTATTATTTACAACTTTGTAAGTGTCTATTTTGTCTGTACAATAAATATAATTGGGAAAATTGAATACAAAAGATTAAAAACCCTATAAATGACATAAAATTAATTGCAGCGCAATAACGGTATTTCGGGGAACTTTTTAGTCTATGAATGAAATATTTATTTTTTTATTCTTTATCATTTTTATCATAATAATTTTTTCCGTAATCTAAATACTTTTCGAGAAAATGATTAAAAACCTTAAAAATTCAATAAAATTGATTGCAGCGCCATAACGCTAGGTCGTCGTAGAACTTTTTAGTCTATGAAAGAAATCTTCATTATTGTATTCTCTATAATTGTTGTCATATTAATTTTTTCTACATATCGACTACTTTTCGAGTAAATGAATGGTTTATATCAAAATAAGGTGAACATTGCACCTCGGCCTTCCCTATTTTTTGTTCGATTTGCTCCAAAAACAATAGGGGTCTTACTCTAGGATTACATAAAAAACTGTCAAAATTCCAGCTTTCTATCTTCAGCCGTTTGGCCGGAATCTTGATCACGGACAGACGGACGGACGGACGGACAGACAGACAGACATGCATATTTCGACTTAGAATTTTACGAGAAAGACAATGGTGTTGAAATTTACGATGAGTATTAAGGGGTGTTAAAAACTCCGTACCAAAGTTATAATACCCTTGATTAACATCTTACGGGTATAAAAATTGTATAAAATTGTATAAATTGTAGAAAGGAAACTATGTACCTATCAACCACTTTTATATGCACATGAATGCATATATAGATAGGAGGAATAGTATAAAAAATTTGGATCAATAATTAGATTGGTCTCCACCTCCACATAATGGCCTTTTAAAGTTTGAGAACTACTGCTACTACCGCTATACGAATTAAATAACAATATTATTAGAAATAATTGCCAAAATGCAAACTAATTTTACTTTTGCGATGTTTAATTAATAATTTGTAAATCTTCTATAATATATTGTTCAAAAATAATGTAGGTAGGTAATTATACATATACATACTTACCCATACATATATTTACCTATACTGCATATATGTATACAAATAATGCATACATATGTACACTATACTTATTGCACAGAAGTATATCGTATATAATAACGTCCAAGGTAATCCAGGTTGAAGTTCTTGATGATTTGAATTACCTAACGTAAATTTGTAAACATTGTGCGCTAAAAATAGTTGATTTACACGACGACATTTATATAGTCATCACACACTCAGTTTTGCTATAAAATTAAAATTGTTAACTTTTAATCTTATTATCAGTTAGAAAAAAATGATAAGAGCAAAAAAAAAAAAAAATAAAAATTTCTGCGAACTTTATCTTGAAGTAATCTTTTTCACAAAGCATTTAGATTTATCTGTTATACAAAGGTCATATTTTAGCACTAATTAATAGGAGAATATATTTATTTTTTTTTAAATTAAGAGTAAGTAGGTTTCACTAAAGTAATTTACGAATGTGCAACTTTACACATGCTGAAAAATTTTGTTTAATAAGCATTTTTTTCTAAGCAAATTGTGCATGGAATATTCTACAGAACTGGAATATTAGGACTATGTTATATATGTAGATTTGTAGATATACAGAATATTCGATGCATACAACGCCACTAAAGTAATCGACGATTATGTAGAAACTACTAATTTCAATAAGTTTGTTTTCATTTGAAAGCTAAGACAATAAATGTCTAGATTAAATGGCACAACAAAAATTCAAAAGTTGGATTCTGGTTAAATCAGTTCTTGAAGTGATAATTTCAAGATCTTTACTAAAAATAAATCTCCAAAGTTCTAGCTATCAAACTATTTATTAAAATCGGGTCATCTTATACGAAATCAATGTTTCCATTGATTAAAAGCAAAGAGGAAACATATAAAGGAGAGCGTGCACCGTATATTGCATGAAAATAAACACGCATACAACATCGGGTGCAGCAGTATGGGAGAATGAAAAATCGCCATTTAACTGCTTGCAACCTTCATGCAACCAACTTTAACGAGGCAAACCGACTCAACAGAGATTTTTTTTTCGAAATATATAACAAATATATTTAATGAGACATGTTGTGTTCATGTGCCCATGTTTTTTTTTTTTCATTTTTTTTATTCGATTTCAACTAATTTTGAATTCTTGTGGTGAATTATTACAATAATTTATAAATTTGTAGGTTTCCTAGACAAGAAGATCTAGATAAACCATGGATTGATTATAATGCATGTAATCTTCCCAAAAAAAAAGTTCTCCTGCCTCTCCAAAAATTCTTTCTTAAGAGAAATAACGGTGGCCATTTTATCTGGCGTTGAATCTTACTTTGTTTGATTATGGTTACCTCCTTATGTATTACCTACTCGAAATTAAAAGCTTATAATAGAAACAACTCTCAAACGTCTAAGAATTATTCGCATGACTTTTTTAACTGAAGATTTCTGCATTCGTTTTTATAATTTATCTTGTAAATCAACCATCATAATATCAAGTTTGTTTGCTGAAATTCCTTCAGCTGTTGACTTCTTTTACTTTATACCAATCGCACATTTATTGTTTGGTATTCTCAGTTCACTGTTCGGATATAAAGAGTATTTTCTTAGTTATTTAATAAAAAAAATATCGAAATAATATTATTCGAAAAATTAAAATTAAAATATTTTTTCAATCTGTGTTACTGTCGTACCGGAAATATGTGTTTTTAAAAATGAAAATACTTTATTTGAGACTTTTTTAAGAATTTTTATAGAAAGGTAATTTTATTTATTGCATTAATATATTTAACAATTGTTATGAAATATTAAACTTCATTTAAAATTATGGAAATCGATCTGCAACTTTGTTTTTGTTTTGTTCTACTTATGTTCTTAAGTTACTATATATGCATAAATGTTTATACAGGCATCGTATCGTCGCATATAGCAAATTTGTTGTTTATAAATATAATGTTTATAATAATAATATAAAACAAAACAAAACAAAAATGAAATATTCAGTGGTATAGCTTTAGAAAATTTATAATCCAATCATCATGGGATTGTTTATTAAAAAAAAAATCTTTAGTCATTTTTATGGAAAAAAATGAAAAAAAAAAACATTTTTGAACTTTCTTAGATGTGCTTTTGAAACTTTGAATTTTTATATTATTTTAAATTTGGAGCATTTTTTGCTAAATAAATTTTTTGTAAAAAGTTATGGACCTTAAAAAGCCAAACATTTTATTCATGTTAACCCTTCAGTGCATATATGCAATAATAGATATAAAAAGATTTTTGAATGAATTTGAAATCCAATTTTTTTTCGTCTTACTGCATGCATATGGTATTGCATATGGTAAAGCATTATTTTCCGATCTGTACGTACATATACCCTACACATTTTTTTTTACATTTTTTTTGTCCGTAACTAATGTAGAATTTTATCAGATCAAAAAAAAAATTCATGCAATGAAGGGTTAACAAAAAAATGAAAAAAAAAATTTAACTAAATTTGTTTAGGAAGATATTCTTTATGAGTGTATTAAAATATTTTCAAAAGTAAACCCTTTAAAATTAAAAATTTACGAAAGCATTTTTATTAACCCTTTCATGTTTAAATGATATCTTAAAAAGTTAACTTTTTGAAAAAATTTTATTTGGAAATTTAAAATAATATATAAATAATAAAACCTGGAAATTTAAAATAATATAAAAATACAAAGTTTCACAATCATATCTTAAATAATAAGAAATTTTGTCACTTTTATCCTTAGCCTTTTTTTTTCTTCATTTTTTCCATCAAAATGACTTAAGTTTTTTGAAAATTATAGTTCCATGATGGTAGAATCATTAATTCTCTAAAGCCGCCACTGGAATTATTTATATAAGTTATTTAAGAAAATTGTTTTTATCTTTTTCTAAATCCATACAAATAATTGTTTTATTATTGTTTGCAGGTGGCATTAACAAAACACTACTGTGATAATATAATGGAGAGAATCGTATAATCATCTACATATTACATAATCCTGTATACAGCTGAAGTGTGAAGTGTCAACAGCAGAGTATCTTAGTGCAACTTGAAATTATCCTATAATTAATCTCTATTTATCTAAGCAAATAACTGAATCGAAGGATCGAAGAAATACAAAATGATCGCAACCTTAGGTGTTAGTGCCATTTGGATGTTTTTAGCCCTTGCCATAATGGTTATAGTGTTTTGCAGTCCTGCGATATTTATCGTTGGAGTTTGTCTACCAGAAATTCCATTGCTAATAGTAAGGCGAATATGTTACATACCATTTGATGCAGTATAACGAATTTATTAGATTTTTATCAATTTTAAACTATAATAATAATAATGTGAGCATTTATTTGTAGGCTACAAATTGTAGTATAAGCTTTTTTGACTTAATATTTAACTAAAACTAAGAATAAGTTTATACCTACTGAGAAAAGTGTCATTTTCTATTAATAAAACATTTGTATCGAAAATCTAGTAAAAACTTATGTCTGACTTAAGGTTAACTTTATACAGATTAAAAGCTTTATCCTTGCATACAGAAAAATGGTGGCTTTTATTAAAATTATCTCAAAATTTATTAATCTTTACTAAGGGGTCTATTTTATCTTTATATGTATCTACTATATATCATTTCCATCAGAGATACCAACTTTAGTACTATTAAATAAATAAAGTATAATAAATCTGAGACCTACTATTTTCAGATTATATTTTTATAGCAGCTTAATTTTAAATGATAACATAGCACTTAAGCGATTTTCTGGAATAATTTAATCTTTTTGATAGGTGATGTGGAAAATAAAAACACCTTGAAAATCTATTTAAAGTTTATTATAAAATAATGAAAATCTACTAAAATATAAATTTTTCCAATTTTCATCTGCTAGTCAATAGAATGATTTACATATTTATCATTATTAAAGCTCTATTGCCTTATGTATTGATTTATTAGTGTACATACATATGTAATCTATAATTTAAGAATAATTGTACTAAATTAATTCTAGTACCTACTATAAAAAGTTATTTGTAAAATTATTCCAAAAAAGGAAAATAAAAAGTTAAAAATTAAGTAATTTGATTTAGAACACAGTTTTTGATTTTTGGTTTTTTATTATTGATATATATATAATATTGTATATTTTTTTTGTATTTTTGTAAATAAGAATATATCTATACATTATTTTAAATTAAACAATAGTTTCTCTTTCTATTTTTAACCCTAAAGAACACAAAAAGGGCCTGTGGAGTCCTGTTTCATGTTTAATGTCACATAAAGATTTTATTTTCTGGCTTTATCAACTAGAACTTTTTATAGGCTTCACATATTTTTTCTTATTAATGAAACATCCAATTGAAAATATTAAAAATTTATTTATGTAATATTTTTAAATTATTATTTTGTTAAAACATAACGTAAAGGCACCAAATGAGCCTATCAAGCCCTGTTATGTTATCTATTGGAAACCATTTTGACGCTTTGTAGAAAAACAATACACGTTCTAATAGCTACATACATAATGAAAAGCAAACCTTGACTAGTTAATCGGTTGATCGGCGTAAATAGATTAGATTGATAAATATGTATGTATCACTCAATTCAGTTGTGCATTTTCGTTTAATGTTCTACTTTTGGAGTTATTTAAAACTAGTAAAGAAGGAAAAATTTGCTACGCCGATTATAATATACCCGTATGAGTACTTGTTTATTATTTATGACTTTTTACGTGTCTATTTTGTCTGTACAATAAATATAATTGGGTAAATTGAATACAAATGATTAAAAACCCAAGAAATGACATAAAATTAATTGCATAACGGTATTTTGTTGAATTTTTTAGTCTATGAATGAAATCTTTATTTTTTTATTCTCTATCATTTTTGTCATATTAATTTTTTTCGTAATCTAAATACTTTTCGAGTAAATGATTAAAAACCCTAGACATTCAATAAAATTGATTGCAGCGCCATAACGCTAGGTCGTACAACTTTTTGGTCTATTAAAGAAATTTTCATTTTTGTATTCTCTATAATTGTTGTCATATTCATTTTTTCTGCATTTAGACTACCTTTCGAGTAAATGAATGGTTTATATCAAAATTAGGTGCACTATCTGTACCACAGCCTCTCCTATTTTTTGTCCGATTTGCTCCAAAAACAATAGGGATCTTACTATAGTACTATATAATAAACTGTCAAACTGTCAGGCTTCTAGCTTCAGTCGTTTGGCCGGAATCTTGATCACGGACAGACGGACGGGTTTAAAAATGATAAAAGCTATTTTCTGGATTTTTTCAATTTTTAATTTTAGAGAATGATTGCGTGATTTTTTAGAGACGTACGGAGAAATTGGAATTGCAGTAACTAGTAAGGTCCATTTCGTGCCTTTTTGTTAGTAAAATATTTTATACTTTTTAGGGTTAAACTTGTATGAGGATAAGGGTAGCTTCAAAAGGGCCATTTCTTTGGTATCATCAGAATGGTAATTACGTTGAACATTGTAGAATGATGTCTGTTGGTTTAAAAAAATGTTAGATCGGCCATTCCACGGCGGACACATTTTTTTCAAAATATTTCAAACCACACTTTTATTTTCAAATGATACAACGCCTTTGTCACAGTTTAATCTCTCCTCTCCGTATGTGCATCAACGTCTATAATATCAATTTTGTCATTTTTTTTGCGCTATACAAGCCTACAAGTTCAAAAAGATAAAATGACGTACAAAATCTCCCGAAAATCCAAAGTATGCATTTTTTTAAACCTATAGATCAAATGTATTTGGAAATGGCACGAACATCAACATCAA
This sequence comes from Platyura marginata, assembly GCA_026745375.1. NCBI lineage: Eukaryota > Metazoa > Arthropoda > Insecta > Diptera > Keroplatidae > Platyura > Platyura marginata. Next base: position 10,785 of record JANSTT010001830.1, read on the forward strand.
TCAAGAATAAAATTGCCGCATTTAAAACTAAAAAAAAATTACGAATTGAAGATGTGTACAATGTACATACACTGATTCAGAATGAATAAAAAAACGCTCATTTGATTCTTAAAAAAATTGTTTACATATATTATAAATCCTACTTGTCGTATTGTATGTAAATATAGAAAATTGTACCAAGGTGTATATTTGTTTTAGATATTGATTACATTACATAACAAGCGGTCATCAAAATTAACAATTAAAAGTAATCAGAGAAATTTTGCAAAACATAAAATGGTAGAATAATTGATGTCTTTATTTGTAGCACCCGTTAAGCAAAATTTATTGTTGTTTTTAGACAACTTTCAAATATATTAATAAAATAAATGATGCACATAAAGACATCGTAAAGTATTTCCAATCAGGTCCATAAATTATTTCAAGACAATTCTTCTTAAATATATCTAGTTATTTGATCAAAAGCATTCATAGACTGTCGCACCCGTTACGCTGGAAAGGCCGAGATATTTTCTACCTCAATACACTAGTGTAAGGCAAAACTCAATATAATTCTAACCAAAAAATGGTTGAAAATTAAACCCCTTATTCTAGAGCGATATTTGGCTTCAAATAGACACTCTCTCTCTCTCAGTTGCGAGCGGATTAAATTCTTCTCAGAAGTAAGATATGGGGTCTTATTTATCGGGTAAGGCAACCTGGTAAATTCACTGCCCACAATTCATTCTCGCAACAATTCATTGCCGCCACAATTCACTGTACACAATTAAATGCCACTAAAATTCTCCACTACCATTACTAAAATTCATCGCCGCGATTAATCAAAGGCCCCTCTAAATATTATTTCTTTTCCAAAAAAAATTGACGTGTTGGTGAATTGTAAAGGCAGTGAATTATGGTGATGAATTCTGGTGGCCGTGGTGAATTCTGGTGGCCGTGGTGTAAACTAAATAACCATCATATTTTGGGTAATATTAATAAGCATGAAAACCATCTTAAAGAAATCATATTTACGCCCCTATATTTATGTATACATATGTATATGTATACAATATACATAAATAGTTATGTAAATAATTTGTTTATCATTATGGGAGTATCTTTTAGTTTTAAGTTTTTACAAAAGCAGAATTATGCGCGGTGAGCATTGAATTTGATGATCACCTCTATCTATGTATCTTTATGAAAAGATTTCAACGTTCATGTGATGTTATGATAACAAGAGATGGAAATACTCTTGGAAAAAGTATAAATGGAAGAACATATTTATTGGGTTGTTCAGTGTTTCTTGGACATTTGTTGATTGCACTCTAGTATTATATTGACATTGACGGTTAGTTTTAGTCGAAAAAAAGTTCCAGTAAAGGTATCCTATTAAAAATGGATAAATTCCTTAAAAATAAAAGAGTGTGACTAAAAATAAAAATAATTTTCGTGTATATGTGAAAATTTTAGTTTCTTTTCAAATTTTAAATTACAGTAAAGAATTTTAATAACGGAAAAAAGTTGTGAACATCTTAGAATTAATAACAGTCCTAATAAAATCAAATTTAATAATTTTAGTTTTTATTCCTTGGTATTTTTTTTAAACAAGAACGCGACTAGTTTTTCCCTAATTAAAAAAATTTCGTTTGATTTTTTTTAAACAATAGCATAAAATATTGTATTGAAAGAAAAATTTCTTAATCTATGAACTTTAAATATTAATTTGAATTATTAGGATTCTCTTTTTTTTATTATTATACTTACAAAATATAATGCAGAAACTTTTTATCTAATAATCATTTAAACGAAGTTTCTAGTTGCATATTGTCATACCCTACCTATTGATTTATTATAATTTTCTTAACATAAAGAAACCTTAGTAATACAAACAGACAGAAAAATACTTTGTTTTACTTGGAAATTTTTATTTTTTTTTTCAATTTCAATTCAATTTTAGTCAAAGTTGATGGTGTTTACTGATTAAAATTTAGTGATTATGTAGTATTATCTTAAAAAGTACTGATTTTCTACTATGTAGAAACTAACGTGTATCTGTATAGTTCTTAAATATTTAAGAAATAGTTTCTGTATAGGATCATGTCATTGGCCATATTTACTAGTTATTTAACTGCTGTTAGTAAAATAAATTATGAATTATGAATTTGTTTATGTAATCTGCATGAAGATAGAAACGTTTCCAGAAGCTAAGTATTTCTTTCTCGTATCTAAGTAAATTACAGATTTAGTAAAAATATGCTCATTAGATACAAATATGATAATTTATTTTTTAACGCATATTACATAATTTGTAGTGAAATGTGTTTTTATAATTCTGTTCGAATATTTGTAAATAAACAATTTCTAGAACCCTTTTTACTTTATCCATTTCTTACGGATCATACTTGCTCCGACCATTTCTTGTTACTAATAAGTGTAAATTTTAGTTATGAACCGATAATCAAACCGATTGTGTAATTAATTGCAACTAAATTGAAAATGCTAAAAAAGTATCGTCAAATACCACAAACCTTACTACAATAAATATGTTTGGACAGTTTTCATTTAATAAGTTACGGAAACGGTGTAAACACGAAACTCTTGGACAAGGTGCGTGTCCAATAGAAATAGTGTTATAGAGTTTTTTTCCGTTAAAAGATCTCGAAAATTATCACTTCTAGAATCGATTTTACAGAACTTTGATTTAACTTTGGCATTTTGATGTTCCATTTACTGTAGATTTAGAATTTATATTTGTTTTATTCATGACAAATGACATTTCCTAATAAATTGTGGAAAAACCTTTGAAAATCAATAAAAATTGGAAAAGCTATAAGGTGACCAAATGTTTTTTTTTTTTATTTTGTAAACTTGCATTAATAAAATTTTGAATGGCACTTTGGAACCGTTCGTTTAATTCTTATGGATACTAAGAACTTACACATTTTTATAAAAATTTCTTATACTTAGTGGTTATTGTGGTTTTTTTCCCATTTTGACTCGTGATTTGTAAAAAAATATTGGTTGTTACTAGTCAATGTACTAATTTTGTATTAAATATCTTGAACGAAAGAATATTCTATCTATCTTCTATCCTTTTATTTAGTGAACAATGTAATATATGTAGTGCCTAAACGTGAAAAAAGTGAAATAAGCTTGAGTAAATGGTACACAAAAATTCTGAAGTTGGATAAAATCAGTCAATTTCTTGACTTTCAAACAAAAAAATTTAGTAAGCCTAGTAGTTTCTGCATAATCGTTGTTGACTCTTGTGGCATCTCCAATGCAGAAATTTTAAAAAAATATAGAAATTTACGTTAAAAGTAAAAAAAAGAAGTAAAGTACTTAAATATAAAACGGACTTTAAGAGTTGAAATTAGAGGTAACTAACTTTCATTAAAATTTACGATTAGTATTTATTAGTAGGGAAGTTATTTGAGCGAGTCCCATCCACAACGTTAGTTTTAAATAATAATTTGTTACCCAGCTTTATTTACTGCTTGTGTAGTTGCTCCCTTCATTATACTTAGTTGTATATATTTACTCTTCCATTTCTTGATTTGTTATATTTATCGAAATTTTATATTTATTCTAGCTAATTTTTGGTTGTAAAATTCAAATCTGGAAAAATTTTGATGATAGGTACTGAGTTTTGACCATGCACTTAATATTATTTACCTTTACTGAAAGACATTTTCCTATAGCACTTCTAGGAAAATAAAATGACGCAAAAGTGAACTGGCACCGACCATATTGTAGTCATTCAAATATTCCAATTTAAATTACATTTAATGGGAAAATAAAGACTGATTTACACTCTTCACCTTATTGTTATTGTTTTTTTAGTTTTATATGTAGGTATGTATGTATATTCTATAGGCGAATATTCCTAAGACGCTGAAACGCTGTGCTTCCCTTGTTAAAATAAAGAATCAAGTGTAATCACGGCATAACAACAATATATTCACAGCAGAAGCGACAATAATGAAGTGGTCATACTATCTATTTAGGAAAAGAAATATATGTGTAACTATTTGTTACAGCTTTCTCTGTGAAAAAACGCACGCTTCGCCTCTGGTATATTCTCACTAATTTAGGTATGCTAAACACGATGAATCTATCGAGAAAGCTGTATCTCACTTTGTTTTTGATGTAGGGGATTCTAAATACAAAAAAATAAAATAAATTATTGAACAAAGTTGTATTTAACTACAGAACTTATATTCTACACAGGAAAGTAAAAACCGTTAGGAGAAATAACCTTGTTTTACAAAAATGTTAAAATTAAGAAAAATTTTAATTGTGGTGATAAATTTTTCGCCACAATTAAATTTTTTTTTGCATACATAGAGAAAATAATGACAACGGTTAAATAATAATATATAAAAGAAACAAATTACTAAACAACATTTATTTAATTACCAATTTTTGTGTATTGTTTCGTTTTGCGTTACCGCACTTAGCCTAAAAAAAGAGAACATATAAATTTAAAATAATTTCTTCATTTTTAGACAAAATAAATCTATTTTAAGAATTTGAACGCGTCTGTGTCTGTGCCTACACAGAGGCACACTAAAAATTACTAAAAAAAGAAATCTATTAAATAAAAAATCAACTTCATCCTTCATCCAAAAAGTGTGTAGAAAATGGATCTTAACGAATACAGACGACATGGTAAATATATTTCCACCACTAATATCCAGTGGCGAATTGTGACGATTATTTATCCCATTATCATGAGACTATTTTTTAAAAAAAACTTACATCATTTTGATGAAAGAAACCGAAAAAAAAATTAGTAAGGCATCGAACATCTTACCATTTTTTCGGCGGATTTTTATTAATATTAAAGATATGGTTTTGAAACTTTGTATTTTTGTATTTATTTTAAATTTGCAGTATTATTTGCCAAATAAAATTTTTGGAAAAAGTTAACCCTTTAAGGTCCATAAATTTTGAACATGAAAGGGTTAACTAACTTTCTTTATGTTTTTAGTGGATTAGTATATTTTTAAAAGTTAACACTTCAAAGGGACCATTTGGACCTACTATAAAACGGTTAACATTTTCTAAAAATGAAAAATTTACAAAAGTATTGAGAATTAAATTATGAGAACGGTGAGTAGCTTTTTGAAAATTCTTGATTAACCCTTTCATGTTCAAAATGTATGGACCTTAAAAGGTTAACTTTTTCCATAAATTTTATTTGGCAAAAAATGCTGCAAATTTAAAATAAAATAAAAATACAAAGTTTCAAAACCATATCTTTATGAAATTTAATTTTTTTCAGTTTCTTTCATCAAAATAACGCAAATAAAAAATAGTTTAATTATTGATGGGATCAATAATACTCACGCTTCGCCACTGCTAATATGGGAACATCAATAATATGGAGAAAATCCCAAAAGGACATTTATTTCATTTTAAACAAATTTGATTATTATATTTGTTGTAAATTTATCACATTAAAATCACTGTTGGTGTTTGCGTCCTAACAGTCCTAATACATATTGTTACCAGCCTTATATAACAGTCAAAATCCATTGCAAACAAAACTATAAAACTGTTAAAGGATTTGCAATGGGCTTATCTGAATTTTCGTTCAACCCCTATATTTTCAATATAAAATTTTAAATGAAATAAATGTCTTGCAAATTGGACTTTGTGACACTAACTATGGCTTTACAATATTATTCTGTTCTGAATATTTTGGTATATGTTTTAGGAAAAGAAATGGTCGATTATATTGCTGATTATCTAGAAAACATACGAGATCGTCGAGTATTTCCAGATGTCAAGCCAGGATATTTAAGAAATTTGATACCAGAATCAGCACCTATCGAAGGCGAAGAATGGAATAAAATTTTTGGCGATATCGAACGTGTTATTATGCCGGGCATAACACACTGGCAAAGTCCACATATGCATGCATATTTTCCGGCATTGAATTCAGGAGCATCGTTATTGGGCGATATGTTGGCAGATGCAATTAATTGTTTAGGTTTTACATGGGTAATGAAATGGATCATCTGTGACTGCTTGTAACTATGAAATTGTTTAGGCTTCATCGCCCGCCTGTACGGAGTTAGAAACAATTGTAATGAATTGGCTGGGAAAGATGATTGGCTTACCCGATGAATTTCTTCATTTAACAAGTGTTAGCAAGGGCGGCGGAGTTATTCAGACAACTGCCAGTGAAGCGACATTGGTTTGTTTATTGGCCGGACGTACTCAGGCATTGCGAACGTTCCATGAACACACTCCTGGTTTGCAGGATGCCGAAATTAATGCCAGATTAGTTGGATATTGTTCCGATCAAGCACATTCAAGTGTCGAAAAGGCAGGACTAATTGGTATATGTCCTCAAATATACAAAAATATGCGGAATATAATAATAGAATTAAACTTTTTACAGGATTAGTACAAATGCGATACATTGAATCTGACGATAACTTCAGTTTACGTGGATCAGCTCTACAAGATGCCATTGAAGATGACATAAAATTAGGATTGATACCGTTTTGGGTAAAAAATATTATTTTATGTTTCTCAATGAATTTCTATTTAGTAAATTGATTTTCTCATTCTATGACAATGTACTATATAAATACAATGACGTTGACAAAGAGGATTTACTTTATTATAGGGACTTTAATTCAAATGCCTATGGGAATTAATTATTTATATTTTATGAATTAGATGCATACTGTCTTCGAATAAAAAATGGTTGTGGGATTTAAAATAATTAATTGTCATTAAATAGCATTTTTATAAAAACAATATGGACAAGAAATAGAAATAAGTACAGTAGTAAAGCAGGTGGAATGACGTAGATAAAGGGTTCGCAAGTTTAAGTTTATTCCCTTAGCGCATATAGAACAATCTCTTCTTTATAATTTCTTATTTATAACAAATTCAACAATTATTTTTTATGTCCGTTTAAGGTCTGTGCTACTCTTGGCACAACTGGTGGATGTGCATTTGACAATTTGGAAGAGGTAACCAACAAACAATTATTTGTTTAATTTCTAAATTTTCATTTCTCCTGTTTTAGGTTGGCGATATTTGTCTTCATTATAAATTATGGTTACATGTCGACGCTGCTTATGCTGGTAGTGCTTTTATTTGTCCCGAATATCGACGATGGCTCAAAGGAATTGAAAAAGCCGATTCGATTGCATTTAATCCTTCAAAGTGGATGATGGTACACTTTGATTGTACTGCTATGTGGTAAGTGATTCTTTAACATGCTGGGGTATTTGTAGGTTATATAAAAGAGATTAAGAGATTCATAGTTATCGACATTATGTCTTGTACTAGTAGATCAAGAGACACTGGATAAAGGGGGGCGACTCAAATACATATAATTACATATATTATTTATTAAACATAAATAATTTATTAAACAAAAAAAACATTGAATAACTATTCCAATGCAGCACAGTGTTGTCGTGTGAGATCCAAATTTATCCAAATAATAGACATAAAATTGGGATTGCACAATTATAAAGCCATAAAATACTGGAATGTTGTTCTAATATTTAGTTAAAACAGTTAAGTAAATAAAATTATTATTTTTTAATTTAATTAAGCCCTATTTGAACGAAATCATGTTCAGTACTGAGATTTTTGATTAGTATTTTATATGAAGATTTTGTTTGTGCTTTATTAAAAATAATTTCTTTCCAATAATAAATATTGTCATTTTGTATGAATAGGATAAGTACCTTTAGCCCAAACTTTGATTTTATTCAGGTTCAAATAGTATTATTTCGTCCAGGACATGATGTTCAAAATTTCCTTAAATTCGTTTTTCCAAATCGTGTCTTTGTCCATTCTTATTCGTTACCGTTTATATCTATCCTATCTGCTGCATTTATGGTTCTTTGAGTTTGTTGGTTTAACGTCCTCCGGTAGGTTACTAGCCTTGCCAAAAAACGCGAGCCACAAAAATGAAAACGTAACGGCAAATAAGCGAGGAAACTCTAATGATCAGGATAAGTAGCCAAAACATAAGAGATGAGTGCGACGTGCAGGATATTCTAAGATGGGCAAGAACACGGAGAAGGACATAGTGGGACCATGTAGATGGGATAGATGATGAAAGAATATAGCTGCGAAAAATATACTATTTGGAAAAAGACCACCTGGCCAGATCATAAAAAAGATGAAAGGAGTGCTAGATATAACCCTCACAAAATGGTGCACCGAAGGATTGAAAGATAAAAAGACAGGACTTTTACATAAATTATGAAGAAAAAGGCTGAAATAAACTAAACGCAATTCTCTTCTGTTCTTGCCTTAACTTAAGCCTTATACTGCGATAACTTAAGCCTTAAACTGAAATAACTGGGTTTTTTATTGTGGAAAATATATTTTAATAAAATCAAATAGAATTTTTTAGAAATTATATTTTTTGTAGGGTTAAAAATTGTGGGGCCCTACACAGAACTTTTAACGTCGAACCATTATATTTAAAACATGAGAATTCAGGTATTTCAGCTTGTTTTTAAATATATAAAAATATTTTAATTATTAAGGAGTGCGTTTAATAGGCCTAGCCATTGATTACATGGTAATTTGATTTAATAAATTAGCAAATTCTTCATTTTAGATATTAATTATTTGTAGCATTGGCAAATACCATTAAGCAAACGTTTTCGAGCTTTAAAGTTGTGGTTCGTTATTCGAAATTATGGAATTAAAGGCTTACAGAAACATTTTCGTGAAGTACTTATCTAATTCGAAATAATTATAGCATTAATTTATATTATTTATCTAATGAATTGTTTCAACTAGGGTGTTCGTTTAGCGCAAAAATTTGAAGCACTTGTTTTAGCAGATCATCGATTTGAAATTCCTGCTTTGAGACATTTAGGTAATGATTTTAATGTTTCTAATCTTGTATGAATAAATTTCTGATCAAAATGTAGTTCATTGTGTAATGACATTTTGATTTAAAGGTATGGTTGTTTTTCGTATACAAGGAGAAAACGAACTCACAGAGAAATTGTTAAAAAAATTAAATCATGGCGGAAAATTACATTGTGTCCCATCATCTCTGAAAGGAAAATATGTAATACGGTAAGATAATGACAAAACAAAATAATTAAAATATACTACTTATTGATAAATTTACAAAAAAAAAAAAATGTTAGGTTTACTGTAACATCATCAAAAACAACCAATGATGACATCATTAAGGATTGGACAGAAATTCGTCGCGTTACATCCGAAATTCTTGCACAACAGAATGTCAAAATTGGTGATCGAGCTAAAGTTCCATTAAAAGGTTCAAGCTTCAGTCAAAAGATTTTTTTTTTATTTTTGACATTTTTCCTTTTCCATATTTAGATACTAGAGCAAAAAACGAAGCATTTGGATCAAGCTTATTATTGGCCAATTCACCGATGTCACCAAAGATTGTGAACGGATCATTTGCTGCTATATTTGATACAGAAGAATTTTTCACAAAAGTTTTTGCTGGGGTAAGATTAACTGTAAGATTGTATAACTTAGTTAAAGTAAAGGATATCAATTAACAATGCTGTTATCATTAGAGTCATAATTCACCAGCTATGAGAAGACGTGTTCGAGGAATATTAATGTCAGGTAAATAACAAAAATAAATAATGTTCTTGCACAAAATGAATTTCTTGCATTCCAATTGAATTGTTCGGTTTTTATTGAAGGTAAACAATTTTCGTTGGACTCTCGAATGGACTTAGTATTTCATGGAATTGATTCTGGACCTTCAAATGCAATTACTAACTCAAACGAATTGAATGACAAATCACGGGCTATAACCGAAGATGGAGAAGAAACCTGGGAAGGTACGAAAGGAAGGTATTGTAGTGTCCAGCTTGAATTTTAGATGTTGTTTTTTGCTTATTACATATTGTTAAATGCGTAAATATTTTTGTAAAACCTAACTCTTCAGTTGAATTTTATATAATATTTATATTTTGATAACGGCGAAACGATCCACCCTAAAAACTTGAATGAAAGACAATTTCAAATTTGTTTTTTCCAGTTTGTGAGACAAATTCGGAAACAAACTCATTTTGCGAAAATGGTTCTTGCTACAACTATTTATTACCGAATCAACAAGATCGTCCACGTGTACAAAGTATGGACGCAGCAATTTTAGTTCGCAATATTGGATTGGCGTCTCCGCTGTCCATTCATAATTCACTAAATTTTTGTTCAGAACCAGTCACAGTAAATAGTGGATTAAATTTAATTAGAGATAGCTCAATGTTTTCTGTTGATAGTGAATATAAAATGTATAATAATCAAAACAAAATCAATTCAACAACTTTGTCTCATGAGAATGAATTATCATCTGAATCATTATCATTTGTTCGTCGACGGCCCGATTCAATGTTTTTGGCTGTGAGTAAAAGTTCTTATTTAGAAAAACATAAATCGGAACCGTTTGTTCAATATTCATGTGGAAATAAAAGCTTTGGAGCTTTTTCACCACCAAAGCGAAGATTTTTGTCACAATTTGATATTTCACATAAAAGTATGCTACCGAATATCGATGAATTTGTTATCGAAGAGACATATTTTGATTCGAAAAATATTAAGTCCGCGGATAATTCAATTTTGAATATTAATAAATTTCGTCCGGTCGATTTGCCAAAATTTAAAATCAAAGTCATAAATGAATTGGGTCATCAAATTCCATGCTCAATTGATTCTGAATCTGATTTCGATGATTATTTGGAGTCAACATTTTTTGAAGGTCTTTCTAATAGTTTGGATATTGAAGAAACTCTTTATAGATATGATCCTTTTCAAGTTATTAATAAGAGGAATAGTAATTACTGTAATCCAATTAAAAAGTGTATGAAATGTGGTCATAAAGCATTAAAAATGCAATTTTCTGTTTCGTATGATGATACATTTGATGTGAGTTCTTCATAGTGAATAATTTTCCCAGGTGGTTTTTTGACACCACTCTTTTTTAAGGAAAAAATCACAATTTTTAGTGTGTGCATCAAATACCGTTTATTTCTTAGGACTAGCACAAATTATTACTTGCCAAAAAATATTTGTCGAATTTTCATTCAATAAAAGGCCGTTTCTATGTCAAGGATAAAATTTTACCTTTCTAAATCAAATAATTTGTTTGTTTGTGAGTTGCTTACTTATATCAAAGCAAGAATTACTCTTCAGACTAGAGACAATAAAGACACACTAGAAGAACTAAAATTGAAGTAAGTCTAACAGTAACCAATCCATAATGTGTTTCTTGCCAAAAAAATTCTGTTCGCTCGCTTGTTGACACGATAAATTAAGAACGCGTTGAGCTAGAAGCTTAAATTTTTAATTGGTTGAAATATATCTAGAGCGACTGATATGGGAAATGGGAAAAATTCCCGCACCCCTTCGACTCCCTTCTATACAAATTTTTTGTAAAAAACGTATTTTGTGTTTTCTTTCACTTAATAACAAGATTTTGAAAAAAAGTTTTTATTTTTTGCACTGGATAATAGGGAATCACTATTTTTGATTCATCATTAACCCTTTTAAGACCCCCCCATAACCCCCACTACATTAAAATGGCAATTTTCTAACAATTCTTATATGAAATTGAAAAAACATCGTAAATACAAAAAAGTTTTTCTTCATTTATGATTACTATTTTTAATCCATCGTTAACCCTTATAGGGCTTACTATATTTCTTATTTTCGATTGGATTAGATTCTATTCAAGAGGTTCGGTGGCATCGGTGAAAACTTCGTCGCATACTTGGCAGCCTTTTTTTTTAAAAAAATATGGTTTTCGAGTTGTTGTTCGGTTATTTTTGTGACTTTTACATACAATTAGGAACAGTTACTAAATGGTGTTTGAAAGGTCAAATTTCAATTTAACGTTTTTTGGTTGGCCGTTTCTCGGTAAAAGCGCTCAAGAAGTTTATCACCTTATTTCAAAATTATTCATTCTCATAATTACAAATATATAATAACTAAAAAATAAAGTGTCTTTGAGTTGAATGAATAAAAGTATATAAAAATGTATTACTTATTGCATTATATAAGGCTGAAAACCTTTAATGGTAACAGTGGCATATACCCAGAGAGGTGGCTAAAGGCCATAACTGCCCCCCACTTCCATCCAAGTTTATTTGAAACGAATTTAGTGTTTATGGAAGCATAACATTTGTTCGTTGACTTGAATGTGAACATTTCTGGGTACACGTTACTGCATAAAATAATCATCATTATTATCTATGTCTATAAAGATACAAATTACATAAAAATCAAAATATAATAAACTAATAATATTAATAAATAAAAAAAAAACAAAACAATAAATATGTTTATGTGATGTTAGAAATCTGCTGTGGTATCAATAATTCTATTACATTACTGAGTTCAATTCAACATTAAGAGACATCCTCTATATATACATAAGTACATACATATATGTATAATACAATATACATTGGGATAGGCCAGCAATTAACAATATTTTGGAATTAAAGCTAAAGCAATTTTTTTTTTCGTTTTTAAGGACAACGATTAAGAACTTTTATATTTTCGTATTTGTGATTTATTACGAAATTATTTTAAGCTATAAAAAAAAATAATGGCAAAAAATGGCAATTTTTTTTTTCTTTTATTTGGCGGAATGTTAAATTTTCAAAATAATTTCCATGGATGTCTTTTAATTTTTAACACAGAATTAAAGTTAATAATATCTACTATTATCTACCTACACTACTATATATAACTGTTAAATGTAAACCTACAAATATATATAGAGATAAAAAATTTGATTTTTAGAGCTATCGCTTAATTTTAAAAATTTGTTAAACTGCAAGCTGATAATATATATTATTATAAAATAATTGATATACATATAATGATAAATAAAGCATCAAAAAAATAAATTTTGACTATTACTTTTAAAGTTAACATCCAAAAAAAAAGTTGTATTGTAACAATCAAGAATCATCACTGTTGAGAAATATTGATCCAATCATCGTATAACTATTTAAAAAAAAATTACTAAAGTCATTATTTTATTTTTACTAAATTTGTTCAGCAGTGGCGAATCGTCAGATGAAGCATATGAGACATTGTCACACCTCTCCAGTTGGATATTAATCCTGAATTAATTAAATATATCAATCATAAAACAATATTTAAAATAATGCATATTTTTGTTATTTTTTAATCTATCTATTAATCTAAGGGTCCATGTTAACATTATAATGAATATAAAATTGCATACCATATCACAATCATCACCACAATTTTTGTAGGTACCTACTTATCACTTTCAGTCACAAGCTCACAAGCCAGATATCAAAAACAGACTTTGTGTTTTAACATTAGAACAAATAATTTGATTTTGTGCTATTTACTATCTGAGTATTGAGTTTTTAATCGTGTGACAAATTTAAAAAAAATGCTGTGAAAATTTAAAAATATGTATGTATTGGTAACGCACACATAATCCAGCTGTAAAATGAATTGTTTTATTTAATTCTAGTTTTTAGTTTTTCTCGGATAACTTATAATTTTATTTATCTGACCCAGTTGGGGCATCTTGCCCCACGTAGTTTCATTTTAGATAATTTTACAATTTTTTTTTAGTAGAACTTAAAAGTTGAATCCTCTCTTATATAGAAACGAACATAGGCAACAAGATCAGTTCTATACCAATCCTCAACCAACGACCGCCGAAATAAGTGGTGTACCCCAATTTTTTAAAAAAAATTTGACAATTTTGTTTTTAAAAAGAATTAATAAAAAAAAATAGAAAAAAACTTATCAAAGAAATTAAATAAAATAATTAATAAAATGTGAGTAGGTTTTCTTTATCCTCAAACCTTAACTACCCCACCTTCCCCTACATATAAAATTAGAGGATTGGTTCCATATCCTTAAAACCTAAAAAATAGCAAAAATAAAAGGAGTTATACAAAAAATTTGATTAAGAGTTATTTTACTCTCGGTCTCGATACATTTTTTGATTAAATATTGCGCAAAATGCTAAGAGCTAGCTTTTTATATTAACACTCTAATGTTTGTTGTACTGCCCTAAATATGTAAGTATTGTACTTGTACATATATCTAGAAAATTACGATTAATGAAAATATTTTTCCTTAAAAAACGCCTAGAATAAATTTGTTGATTTTGTATACATGATGAATTGTAAACTCTAGCAGCACTGTAAACTCTGGCTGTTTTGGGGGTAACTCTGCTAATATGGTGTTGTTGAAGTGATGGTTGATTTTGAGTAAAATGGATAAAATGAAGTGAATTTCTAGATGGTTAAACAAACATAAGGCTTACATAAGGATGAAGAAAAATCAAGTAAAAATGGTTCCTATGATTTTCTGTGTTGCCATATATGATGATGCATTAAATAAATGATACATCACATATCTAATTAAATCTACATATGTAGAGAAGGAATCGTGTTATGTTGTTATATATTGGATAATAACTGAAGCATATTATTGCATGGCATTATTAAACTTGAAAGTCATTTATACCTAAAACCATATTATAATAGCAATCAACAAGGTAATTGTTTTTGATTCTATTTGATTGCAAATTATAATTACCTACTTGAAAATGTAATTTTGTAAATGTGTTGGCGTCATGCTTTCTTAGATATCACATTATGGTACGTAAAAAAATATCATCATTGCTGTAATAGGTAATATGTATGATATGATGCTAGTTGGTACACAATTATATCATATACAGCAGCTACAAACAGATATTATAGTATTATTATTAGCAATTCAATTGTTATGAAATGAAGTACCTAATCTATACAGTAATCCCTCAATTTACCCGGGGGGATTTCGTTCTAAAAAAAACTTTGTGCAACTCAAATCCACAAAATGCGAGTTACAGGTGGTAATATGAAATATTGGGATTCCGTTCTTTTCCATAGAAAACAGATTAAAGAATGATAGGATAAGATTTTTCATAAAATACACGAAAAGAACAAAAATCCGCACATAGCATTCTCCTTCAATTCTGTTTTTACACTCTACACTCAAAAATACGATTGTTCATTCAAATTTCTTCATTTGCGATTGTATGTACTCTGTTCATTCTGATTGTAGAATATGAGTAGAATCATATAATTTTTTAAACGAATTATTTTTTACACATACTTATCGGGAACGTATCTATCGTGTAAAAACAGAATTGTAGTTTTTTTTACTTTTTTTTTCAATTTTTTTAATTGTTATTATGACAAATGATATTTTTAGAAATTATTATTTTGAAAGGATTAAGGATGGTGGCTTATGATTAAATTTTCCTTACAAGATTATACAATATACTAGGTATTACATATAATATTACCTACATATACATACATACATATGTATGAAAGTTTAAATTTATCAATTAATTATTAATTGTTTTTTAAGTCATATTTCAATCATAAATTAAATATGTTACTTTATTTTGGGAAGTGCGATATTCAACTCTCTCTGATGATGACATCAACTTTTACATTGATCTATAGTTAAATTCCAGGATTTCTATATTCGTGTGTATAACAACAACAACAAAAAAAAGCTAAAACATAATTAATTCCAATTTACAAACGAAAAGTCAAATTGCTGGTGTAAAATGAAGCAAAAAAAAAAGAAAAAAACTTGTTTAGAGTGGATCTTTAAATTTTTTTTATTTATTTTTTTTTTTTTTGTGTATCCAAAAATATGTATTTGTTCAAACATCTTTATAGTAAGAAAAAATTATAATTCATTGCCGAAAGTAAAAAGTATTTCAATACATTTAAATCTTACCTTAACTCTTAGACAGAACTACCATACGCGTTCATCAGCGATTAATATTAATGCATTCAATGTTAAATCCCGTGACCATATTTTAACACTTTCACTAAGAATGCAGTGTTTTTCAATGTATCAAAATGGTATGTTGTACTTGTATGTACATAAAATTTTCAGTAGTTATGTATGTATGCGTGAACTAACCATCATACATATATGTATTAGCTTTAATTGGCAGGTTATTCGAGAAAATTATAGTCATAACTATGCTGTGTTAATGACTCTGAAGATTATAATTTCAAAAGGTAATACACATTGTATTTTGTATTTATAAATATACTTATGTAGGTACAGGTACATACATCAGTACACACATATTGATTATGTACCTGATGCACATATGTACATACGTATTATACTATACATATATGCATTCATGCAATCCATACTGAGGTCACGAACGCCATTGAACAATTTTACAATAGATTAAAATTATTATTATCTTATATACACGTAATACTATTAGCCAGTAGAAGTTCGTCTGGTTTTAGGATTTAGGTGGTAAATGAACTTAACTTTCAATTGATATGCAATTACGTGCACCTACAACGTCGTTTTTAATAGTAAATCATTTTAAAGTATGTATAAAGTTTTATAACTTTAGTTTTTATCGCATTATTAAAAAATAATATAAAATTTAGTCACAATTCATCCTGGCAACAATTTATCGTGCGGCAAAGGAATAAAGGCTGTGAGAAACTTGAGAATCCTATACGCAATGAATTGACGTTTTAGTAGGCGTAGAGCATAAAGATCTTTGGATTTATAATACTGCAGCAAGTTCCCTTCATTAATCTACAAATATTTTTCGAAGGACCATTTCACAAAATGCCTGAATTCAAACAATTTTCCGTTTTCAATGCCATGATCATGATTTTGATAGATGTGTGATTTTTTTTTAATCACCTACACTGCGGTCTTTTGTTTTACTTAGGCCTAATGCTCAAGTTACGTGTATCCTAATTGATCTAACGATCTCTTTTTTTGTGGGAAAATGCAGCACTTGAGGTGTTCTTTTTTGCAGAAACCTTACAAATACTCACATTTCACCGCCATTGCTATTTTTTCATGTTTCATGTTTCAAACTTGTACCCGGGACCTCCGGCTCCAAAGGCAACCACTGAACCATTTGGTCGTTCTTTGTACTAGTTTGGAAACTCTCCGCCATTACATTAATTGCATTGTTTGCAGTTTTCCTGTTGATTAAATTTAGTTGGCGTATTTCTCATATTTTATTTGTTGGCTTTTGGTGCGGAAAAGGCTACGGCACTGTTCATCTTCATAATTACAATCACTCATGCTTATACATAAATAGATGACAGAAGTAAAAATCAGACGCCAAATAACAACCCAACGTTCATCTCATTTGAATATTGCCTTCCAAGTGGGTACAGTACATATGTACAATGTACATATCTATACATGGTTTTTGTATATATAATGTTGTTTTCATAATTCAATAACAAACCAAGCGATATTATTTCAGAATTTACTTTCTCCAGTCATTTAGTTAAGACTTATTCGATTGTACGGAATAAAAGACTTGTGCGATGACTTTCTTGTAATTTTTTAAGTCTAATCTGCACAACATTCATAGACATTCATAGATATATAATAATCAATATGGATTAATGTGTAGTTCTTTTTAGGTTTTTTTTTTTTTTTTTAATTTTTTTATTTTAGCTTTGAGCTAATTGATTTGTATCAGACAAACTAGTTTTGGACATTTATTGGTTAATTATGTACATAAGAAATGTTTTCAAATAAATATTGGTCAGATTCATTTTATTGATGTCATCGAAAAAATGTCTGGCGCCATAACTGTCTCAGCTCTCAGGTATTTATTTCATTTTTACAGTGTATGTAAACGTTTTAAAAAGTACTCTCTGGGTATATGTACAAAGTACATATGTATTTAAAAAAACATTTAAATGTTTTTAATTGTTTTGCTCTATATTGATTCATCCTTATGATTATGATGCGGCCAATCAATGATTTAGTTACTTCTTCCTCTAATTTTGTTTTCTATACGTTTTCTGAATGCAAAGAGATTTTCGCTTCAGGATATTTGTTCCGTCCTGTATATTAAATTTGACATTTATGTTTATTTTCTCTCCGCGATATATAAAGTAAAAAATGTCTTACCATTCAATAAAAGAGAACTAAAATTATTGAACTCCCATTCAATTCTCCCTTATGCATGATCAAGCGTCGTTTCAGCATGATTTTGCGATGGTTGAACAATGTAGTCTAATTGAGGCATTATCTACGACTTTGTCCGTGTCTATTTTGTCTGTACAACAAATATATATATTGACTAAATTGAATAGAAATGATTAATAACTCTAGAAATAACATAAAACTGATTGTAGCGCCATAACGGTATTTCGTGGAACTTTTTAGTCTATGAATGAATTCTTTATTTTTTTATTCACTATCATTTTCGTAATATTAATTTTTTCCGTAATTTAAATACTTTTCGAGTAAATGACTAAAAACCCTAGAAATTCAATAAAATTGATTGCAGCGCCATAACGGTAGGTTGTCAAACTTTTTGGTCTATAAATGAAATCTTTATTTTTGTACTCTCTTTAATTGTTGTCATATTCATTTTTTTTACATTCCGACTATCTTTCCATTAAATGAATGATTTATATCAAAATTAGGTGCACACTGTACCACAGCCTCCCCTATACCTTATCCAATTTGTTCCAATAATAATAGATATCTTACTCTAGGACTACATAATAAAGGGTCAAAATTTCAGCTCTCTAGCTTCAGACGTTTAGCCATAATCTTGATCACGGACGGACATGTACCTACCCTACATATATTTCGTCTGAATAGACTTCTAATTATAATCACTACAAGAAACTTCTTCTTTAAATTAAACCACCTGTATTGATTTCACTTTTTATTTATTTTAATAAAAACTATTTTAATTACAATTAATAATTTTAAATTAAAATATTTGCTTGAAAACAGATTAATAAGCAATTCATGCTTTAAGTTCCAAGAATCTAGAACAACTAACTAAAAATAATTAATTTTTAAAAATAATATTAAAAAACAGTTAACTTGATTTACGAAAACTTTTAAGTAACCAAGTATTTATAAATATGAATACTTGATTCCTTACAACAATAAGAATTATTAAAAATAAACAAACCGAGTGAACAAGCTGCCACAAGTATTAAGGGGCGTTACAAACTCCATACCAAAGTTATAATACCCTTTGATTAACATCATACGAGTATAAAAAGTGTTTGTGATTTTTCTGCAAATATTATTTTGAGTGAAAATATATTTTTGAATTAGTACATTAGTATTAGTAAATTAGAATTGTCTATTATTGGTATTTTTGTTTCTATCTTATCGGGTCTCGTCGATAAAACGAAGTAACTTTATTTATGCTGTCAAAAAATTAAGTGATTAATTAAGTGAAGGTCAAAATAATTCCAAGAGAAGAGCTAGTATAGTTCTTACTACTATCTACGTCTTACAATATATCTAATCTGGTATAGTGAAAAAAAACAACATGAAATGATTAAATTTAATGATTTGTCATATAATAGAACATCATTGGTTACTGGTAGTTCAGTTGAATTTTTATTTTCGGTGGATCAAAACATTTGCAATATTTATAGAGAAATGTTGGTGAACTTATTGAGTACTTGTGTAGATTTACAGTTACATTACATTTTTGTTATTTTAATATTTTCCTTAATTATTTACAATAATGTAATAAAAACATGGAACCATTTTCGTGATCGTAACTTAAAATTTATTAGAGGATTACCATTCATAGGTCTGAGTGGAAAATTTTTGTTCACAAATAAATCAGTTGTGGATGTATTACAAGAGTTCTATTATGAATATCCGGAAGAAAAAGTTATTGGCACGTACGAAATGGATGGTTCTCCAACATATTTTATCAGAGATCCCGACCTAATAGTAGACATTTCGATAAAAGATTTTGATCATTTCGTTAACCATCGCTTCGATATAGACGAACAAGCTGAACCATTGTTGGGGAAATCATTGTTTTTTATGAAAAGTCCTAAATGGAAAGAGATGCGATCGGTTCTAAGTCCAGCATTTACTGGCAGTAAAATGCGACAAATGTTTACATTAATGAATGAATACAATACAACTTTTATTGATACACTCAAACAACTAACAAATGAAAAATCAGAAAATTTTGAATTAAGAGATCTATTCACACGATGCGCTACAGACATAATCGGTACTTGTGCCTTTGGCATTCAGGTTGATTCAATGAAAGAAAAAAATAATGAATTCTATCATTCCGGTGCTCGCTTAACAAAACCGGATGGTATGCAGATGTTAAGGTTTATGGGTTATTCGGGATTTCCGAAATTGATGAAATTTTTAAAAATCAAATTAGTAGACTCGGAACGAAGAAAATATTTCCGGTCCCTTGTACTTGATGCTATGAAGTATCGAGAGAAAAACAATGTAGTTCGTTATGATATGATTAATCTTCTCATAATGGCTAAAAATGGAAAACTCAATAATAATGCAGAGGAACCTGATTCTAAATATCAACGGGATGCTGGTGATGTTGCTACAGCTCAAGAAACAAAACCAATAAAATTACCAGAAAAATTACGAAGTAAATATTTTCATAATGCCTAAGATAAGAATACAAACAGTAACTAATATAAGTTTATTTCAGAATGGGACGATGATGATCTTGTAGCCCAATGTGTGATATTTTTCTTTGCTGGTTTCGATACAGCGGCAACACTTCTAACATTCATGGGACATGAACTAGCCATTAATCAGGATATTCAAGAAAGATTATACAATGAAATAATTGAAACTAAAAACAATCTTGGCAATGAATCATTGACATATGAAGCCTTAAACAAAATGAAATATATGGATATGGTTGTGTCAGAAACGCTAAGAAGATGGAATCCAGGTTTATTGACTGATCGAAGTGTATCTAAGCCATATGTATTAAAATTATCCGAAAATCACAGTATTCATTTAAAAGTTGGCGATAACATATCAATACCTACAACTCCAATACATTTGGATCCGAAATATTTTTCCGATCCTGAGAAATTTGATCCGGAACGTTTTAACAGTGAAAATGTAAAACAAATCAAAACTGGTACCTATATGCCATTTGGATTGGGACCAAGGAATTGTATTGGCTCTCGATTTGCGCTAATGGAATGTAAATCTATATTTTATCATTTATTGTTGAATTTTAAATTGGAGACATGCGAAAAAACTCAACATCCAATACAACTCAAGTCAAAGACGATTACGCTACTAGCGCAAAATGGATTTTGGCTTAAATTTGCTCCAAGAACAAATGAATGAAAAATTAGTGCTCATTTGCTTTATTGCATTGTATATAGGAGAAGTTTAACGAATAACAGATTCGATATTGAATTCTTCTGATTTTGATTTTTGGAAAGGAATTTTTAATCTTTAAGATTTATAATCAAATAATTAATAAATAAAACATATAATAATTTGAATGACTATTTTATTTTATAACTTTTTACTAATATTACTGCTGACAACATAAATATTTTAAATATAACTGACTGACAATAAATTAATAAAAAAATGGAAAATCATTGAATTTGAACCACAAAATGGTCATGGATTTTTTTTCTCCTAATTTTTATTATAATTTTGGTGTAGAGAAAATGTTGAATTAATTGCGTGTGCGATATTTGAAACCAAAATAGAACACAAAAAGAATAAAAATAAATGTAATAAAATACATGCATAAAAAAACAATGTTGTAGATTATTTTGAGATATTAATGTTTGTTAAAATGATAACGTGCGAAAATTAAATTAACATACAATCAAAAAAGATTAAGGAAAACAGATATTATAAATTAGAAATAAAAAACAATGCAAAAGAAAGCAAAACGAAGACATTTAAAAAGGTCAATTAAGCGTAATTATATTGTATGTATGTATATAATATGCGATTAATTTAAAATCAATTTGACTATATTGTGTGTATGTATATTGCTACAATAAATTACTTTTATTTTCATTTTTAATGTGGGTGGATTTAATCTTTGTGCGGCTACAAAGAAATTTCTCTCATCAAAAGCGAAAATAAAACAGATATTACCATTATTATTATTATAATGGATAAACAAATACGAATATGGGTATGCTACATATTATACATTTTTTTTTAATTATGTACGATGTATCATATGTACATATATTATAAATAGATAGTTAATATTAAATATTTCCATCAAAATTTAGAGCGATCAATTTTCAAAGTATTAAAATTTTTAATCCCGCATATTTAATGTGGGCCTTTAATCTTTCATCTTCCTCCATCCTCCTTTCTTCATCCATTTTCCTTTTAACTTCTACATATACACTATGTTCCTTATTTTTTAGTCTTAATATGATAAGAAAATTATGGTAATTTTCGTGTAACACGGTATACTATAGCACGGTTTTAATATAACACGATAAGAAAATTACGAAAATTCTCTTATAACATGGTAATTCTACTATACTTGCTATTAGTCTCATACAACACGGAATTATGTTGGAACCTATATACCGTGCTATAGGAGGGATACCTATACAATTCAACGCGACAATCATATATTAATTATGATTTCAATTTATGTATGTGATCTAAAAGTTATCATTACAGTTACAAATCATATAAATAAGATTCATTCACAACACTGAAGTTACGGACTACTATGCAAAAAATTTCAGTTTCGAATTCCAAAAAGAAATTAATGAGAAATCATTTTTTTCTTTAAACGAATAAATTATGGCGTATTTAATCCCCGTTTCGTGTACCAATCAATTAGAACCTAAAAGTTTCAGGCACATCACAGAAAACTTTTAGACATTCTGTTGTTTTCTTTTGTCTGACTCGGCTTTTTTTTTTTTAAACAAACCGGGCAGAGTTTTCAAACTTGATAAATTTTTTAATTCGTTTTGCTTGCAATATATTTTTGGTTTTAACCCGAATCCTCCTAGCGTTGCCATATGGCAACGCATGAGATAGATGTTAAAGATTGTAAATAAAACTGGTTCGGTTACATATATTTGTATGCAGATAAAACAATTTGAATGCGTAAGGACCGTTATATTTATCGGTATCTGCACTATAGGACATTTTTGTTCAGTATGTGTTTTTGTGATCATCAAAAATGTGCGAAAAAAGTAAAGTTGAAAAAAAGAGCAAAATGGATTACATGTCGAAGTAAGTATACTTATATTTTTTTTTTGGTGAATCGTAAGATATTGAAATAAAGTGCATAAGTAAGATCTTAGCTTTGTATTTCATTGTGATATAATG
>JANSTT010001841.1:0-33947 GCA_026745375.1 Platyura marginata
AATTACGATATTTAGACGGAATTTCTCTGCACCTACCATATTCTCTTTGGTTAATATAAACAAGTTAGCTGAAAACCATAAATGCAAAGTTTACACAATTATTCCCAGTGGCATAATTCAAGCAAATGCGGTTTCTCCACACTGCTAACAACCGAAAGTCTATTATTGTATTAAAAGTGAGGTTTATAAACTGGGAAACTGGAGAAACGTATGAATATATATAATACCTTCTGGGCACTTCCATAAAAGGAAGATATTGTACAATATTCTGGTCATATTATCATAGAAAATGTTCTAGTATTGTAAAATTGTTTTGGATGTCCATTAAAAGGATTTTACTCTAAAATATCTTAATTAAGAAATGAACCTGAAGAATTTAAATTTTTGACATTTATTTATTTTGATGTCAATTTTGAAAAAAAAAATTAAATACAAAAACTGCCACTTTATCTATCAATCCAGTTCAAGACTAAAGAATGTTATTTAAAAATGTTCATCTACCTCTATTTGTATTATATTGTGAGTGAACTTCTTTTCGTGTATACAGAAAAACGTGTAAATAAAATATTCTACACAATGAAGAATTTAAAATTTAATTAAAATTTAGAGATCATTTGCTTTTCGTTTACAAACGTTTACACAAATACTGTATTGTATATATACACGAAAATAGTTTGCAACTTGTTTCTAAGGAGTTAAAATCAAGTGTTTACTTGAGAATAATTAAATAGCATTTTAAGAATTAATTAAAAGCAGGAACAAAGATGTGAATAGATTATTATCTATACATATATGCCTGTTTCGTTATTTATATACTATAGTAATGTTTAATTTATCCTAGAACGGTGTTGTCAACCTATATTTTTATGTTCGGAGCGTTCCAGAGATATAAACAGAAAAATAATTTCGATTCTAAGGGACATTTTTGATAAAAAAAAAAATAACTAAGTGCTCGGTCTTTTTTTTTATCAAAATAGTTAAAATAGTAGCTAATTGACTGATAATCTGATGAATCTGATAAAAGGACTCCATTTTAATCCCTATAGCCTAGACCTAAATGGTTGATATCCATAAAAACTTATCCTGTGCTATTTTCATTATTATTTTTTTTTTGTAGCTAATTTATTTTCAACTGCATTATAGATTTTTGAATTAACAAAAAAAATATTAAAAAAGGCTGTCAAGGAAATTGCGTTATTCCACATATTATAAATCATAAATCTGAGAAAATCGTAATTCTCATAAAATTAAGTCTTATTCGATATCGATAAACGGTGGTTTTGTCAATTTTTAAAAAATCGCTTTTTAAATTTTCAAAATTTTTCTGTGGAGCGTGAATTTTTTAATTTAATTTTTTTTTTAGTTACATACATTTTTGAAATTTTACTCATTTTTGAGATACAACGTAAGAGATATGTTGCAATATATTTAAATGCGTTATTTTGAATTTTTTAATTCTAAAAGGTATTGTAATGGTCATTTTGATTGCAAAAGTAAACGTACACAAATATGTCAATATCCCTGAAGAGGTTACAGGAAATATTTAAAAATTACTAAAAAAAAATTTTTATTTTTGAAAAATCTTAAAAATTGACATTAATTTTTGCAGGTGATATTATTTTTTTTCTACCTTATGTATATATTTAATAATTAATAATTTTGATAATTTTTTAAAAAATTTTAAAACAAAAATTATTTATTGTACATGTTACACATATTTTCTTATCTCAAAAATATTACCTTAAATTTCAATAAACAATACATTAAATACGAAATAATAAGCAATTACAATGAATTAATTGAATTATTTTTTTTAAAATTTTTAACACAGAACATAAATTCCTTAATTTATCGTTGTGGCCATAATAAATATACAATTTTGTTTGTATTATTAACTGTACACTTCAAGGGCTTTCTTCATATACATAATAATCTTAATAATAACAAAACAAAAAAAAAACACATTGACTTAATGTGACTTACGTGATATATGTAGTTGTTATGAATAATTTTCTTTAATATGTTTGAATCGTATTACATTAAGTATTACGTAGCAATGTCCTACATGAGAATGTTTCAGATTTGCAAATACACGCGGTTAATATTTGTTGTTGTTATTTAATAAATATTTTAAATAAGAACCGTTTAGTAAATAATTGTTTAAGTTTTAGTTGTAAATGTACAAATTCTATACTGTAATGGTTATTATTTTAAATCATTATGGTCAACTAGTGAAGTTGTGAGTCGAGAATATATTTTCTCTAGGAGAGTATTTTGAAATATTTTTTTTTTTAATATTTATAGTGTACAAGAAAAATGTTGTTTTACTGGAATATTAATTTTATTTACTGATTCAGACTCGGAAGACATTTTGTTGTAACATTTTTGAAAATTTTATTTTTGAGAATATTTTCGTGGACATAGTTTCCGACTGGAGAATATTCGAGAATTTTTTTTAAAATTTTGTTTGGGCAAAAAAAAATTTTATTTTTAATAATTTTTTAAAAAAAAAAAGAAAAGACGAATAATTCATAAAAATTTTAGAGAAATAAGAAATTCCAGAAGATTCGTTACCAAATTTTTTTTCATTTTCTTCTATCAAAATGACCAAGTTTTTTCGGCGATTTTTTAAAAAATGACCCAATTTTGAACTTTCTTAATACTAAAGTTATGATTTTGAAACTTTGTATTTTTTATATTATTTTAAATTTCCAGCTTTTTTTGTAAAATAATTTTTTTTGAAAAAGTTAACCCTTTAAGGTCCATCCATACATTTTGAACATAAAAGGGTTATCAGGGTTCACCACTGTATGATACACAAAATAATTTGGGTTGGAATTTAGGTTAATGACAATTTTAACCGGAAATAACTAGAACGAAATATTTTTAATTAATTTGTATATATGAGTGGTTCAGTGCCAGAATTGTATAACCAACAATTACTCTAAAATGACATATTGATGTTCAAACTAGGACATGATTTTAAGAATAATGACTTAACGGATCACAATAATATGTCTTCTGCCATATTGTATACTTAGTATATGAAAATTAGTCAATTAAAAAATATACTTAACCCAGAAGTGGCTTATAAGCATATTTTTGTTGAATAGGCAACTTAGGCTCACAACACTTTTTGTTAGCAATTACTGCCTAACATTTAAACTAGATGGCAGTATTAACGGAGGCAATTTCAAATAATAAACAAGTTTGGCACAACTAGAAATTACATTTATAGTCATATTATGAAGAAAACACTGAATACAAAATTTTGTGGGTTATGCACTGAACCACTCATATAAAAACAGGCATTTCTGACTTACAAAACAAATAACAACAACAAATAACAATAACAAAACTAAGTACCTAACAAATTGCTGAAAAATTCAACAATTAGAATATTTTTTATTTTTAAGTGTCAGTGTCCGACACTATACTTCTAAATGTGAGACAATTTTTAACCCCGAATCCTATCTGTAGTAGTGTGGATTTGGATGAGTTGAAAAAACAACTAAACTAATGAATACCTACTTGTAAGTAACTAAGTATGTAAATATAATTACATTGCTATTTAACTATAATTAAAATCCTATGCTATACAAACGATTTTATGTTCCTATTTAAAATACATTATGTATAATAAAAGTATATACATATGTACATACATTTATATACATTAAGTCCATATATTAAATTTTATTGCATTCATTTCTTTAGTTTCTTATCGAGAAACCCTTCTCACAATAAAAAATAAAAAAAAAAAAAATTATTCTTTATTATTAATAGTAATAAAATGCATAGTTTTTATTACGATACTAATTTTAAAACATGCTCTGCTTATTTGCATAAAGTATCCCTTCTTGTTGAGGAGAGCATTTTTGAATTTATTTGCACAAAATATTACTGGTTATTTCTGTACATTTATTGTTCTGGTCATAAAAATATGTACGCGACGCTTAAATATAACTACTCTAAAGATGTTTATATGTATGCATGGTATATATGTATGTATGTATATATGCAATATGCACCTTCTTCCGTTCGCGTTTCTATAAAGAATAAAATGAAACAATAATTTGCATCAAAATTCATCGAAGTAAATAGTCTAATATAAATTTTATTAGGTAGACGTAAAAGAAGAAGAAAAAAAAAACATTTTCTATTTAACATTATGTTAAAACCAGTCTAGATAATATACTCGTACATATATTTAATAGGTACATTTGCATACATATTGGCGACGAGGATGTTGATAGTTTAGTTTGTTAATCTTGAAAAAAAAAAACAATCATCTTAACTCGGAAAAGTTCACGAAGATGTTAAGGATAAATTCATTTTACCTATTTGGTTGAAATTTGATTTATAAGCTTGGTTTTGGGTTTATGTATCGAAATGGGTTTTTTTGGAAAATTTTTTGACAATTTTTTTTTAGCAATCATCTTGGACGGTATCTTGCAGGTTTTTAAAACATCTACAATTGTACATTTGTACATAATACCGATGACCATCAAATAATCTAAATAGAAAAAAAAATTTTTGTTTTAAAAAAAGTAATTTGAGTCTAATCAAAATTTTTTAATGTGGCAACCAAAAAAAAAAGATAAAAGAACTGTGATATCATCAATTGTGAGAAACGGCATTGAATCTGCAAAATAGTTGTACTTTATTTTCTCGCATTTATGGAGTTGTGCAGTATTTTTGCTCAAAAGTCAAAATTTGATATTTTTGTATAAAAAATCTGACCACAATCGGTCGGTTTTAGAACATTTTGATGTATGACCCCTACTTAAACTCTATAATTGTGATTTTATTATCGAAAGTTCAGTTTTTACCTCGTAAGACCAGTCACAATATATATTCGGATATGGTAGCAGGATAGTGATGGATTTCAATTCATCACAGCATTATAACTCCACTTATTTAATATATGTAACTTTGTATGGCATTGTAAACTTAAACCTGCTATAATTCGATTTTAATTTTATTGATAAATTGGTTAAGTAATGCCGGAAATGATTGATAATACAAAATTTTAGGTCAATTTTTAGGGCTCATCTGGAAGTGACTGAAAAATCATTTGCAAGTGATAAAAATTAAATTGAAGCGAAGTGTGTAAAAAAAACGTTGACTTTTTGTGGGCAGACATTTTTTTTTTTGATTTACTTAAAAGTAATAAATTCGACTAAGTAGGTATTTCTTATATCAAATTATTATCCATTATCTATTTAATTTGGCAAATACTAATTTTCTTCCAGTTAAATTAATTCATTAAATTGTACAGACACTATTCTGCCATACTCAACAACAGATGATTTCATTGTTTGTCTTCATTCTCATACGTGTCCTAGTCTAAATGCAAAGTAAAATATTTCGTTCATATATATACCAAGTAGGATATGTAGGGTACTATAACACTATAACCCAATCTACTCAGTACATTACACATTGCACCAACAATTCAGAGAGTATCGTTAAACACGAACTTTTTTTTTTGTATACAAAATTACTTCATCAAGAGAGTTCTAGTTAAACAGAATTTCCTTTTTCCAGACTTTTATTGTGTATTCAAATATAGAATTGGAAGATAACAATCTACACCAAATTCTTTTTTTGCGCGACCTTTTTTACTGTGATTTCTTTTTACGCGATGATTTGATGGAATCGATAATCGTGTAAAAAAAGAATGCGGTGTAAATATATAGACATTTACACGGTTTCGCTTTTACACGGATTGTTTAATTTAAAAAAAAATCTTTGATTTTTTCTATTATTTTATATTGAACGGATGTCGTGTCTCATTTTGCACGGATCTACCGAACGTATCTACTATGCAAATCGAGGGATGGGTGTATAGGATATGGGTGAGATGTAATTTTTGTTCTTAATTTTACTTTAAGTAATAACGTTTTTCAGACGATTAACTTTTTCGGAAAAACTTTCCAACCTTCATCAAATTTATGTTTTATTATTCCTTTTTCTCTCTCTTTCTCTCAAAATGAGTTGGAATAATGTTGAATATCTTTTATTATGGGGACGAGTCAGTGTTTTGTGCAAATTCACTGTAATGGAAATTGGAAATTTTCTAAAAACGTTATTTTGTCTCTTCGTGTTTTCCGGTGATGGTGTGAAATTGTACTATAGTAGTTTTATTTTAGTCAGGATCAATCATAAACTGAACGTATGTACGTGGTTAGGATAATCAGGAAAATTTTATGGACTAGGTATAGGTGATATGATGACATACATACATACGAGTACATATAAACATTGAAATTATTTTCGTTCTCGCATATATATATATATATATATATGTACATAATATAAAATTTATGCAGATTTTTGGTATGCATGGCTTTG
Source organism: Platyura marginata (assembly GCA_026745375.1). Lineage (NCBI taxonomy): Eukaryota > Metazoa > Arthropoda > Insecta > Diptera > Keroplatidae > Platyura > Platyura marginata. The sequence continues at coordinate 6,358 of JANSTT010001841.1, forward strand.
TCAAAATAGCTCAGTGTGATTAAATTTTCGTTCAAAATATATGATACAAATTTGGGTTAATGTACTTCGTATTTATTTTGTAACTGTTATTGTAGCAAATGGATGAGAGATTTTTGTTGTCGGTTTTTCTGATTTAGTTTTTGTTGTTGGTTTTTCTGATATTTTTTTTTTGGCTTTTCGGTTTTTCGGTTATAAGAAGATTATTGCTTTTTGTCAATTGCCAAATATATTATTTAATATGTGATATTGATGTGAGGAAAAACAGTTTTAATGAAACAAATTTTTCATGTGTAATAAATCCTTCCAATTACTCAAACGAATATATTTTTGTTTGTTTGTTAGTTTCAGTTGAATTTGTAATCTGAATTTTGTTTCTATGTTTTGATGTTTTTTATGTGATTTGTCTAATATAAATCGTTATTAATACCATTTGTGCAACTTGTTTTCATTATTTTCATAAAAGAAATTAAATTGTTAAAGTATGCTAAATCCTTTTTTCTTTTTTTTTAAATTTTCAATCAACAACTAACTATAACTGGGGAATCTAATAGAAATAGAAAAAATAGCGTTCTGTGAAACAAAATTGGAATTTAATTTTAATGAAATAAGAAATGAAACTTTTTCTCAGTGTAGCGTTATTTTAGATTCCCCATATTAGATTCCCTAATCCTAACTCAATTTAACTAGTTTATAGTTGATTTTGTAGAGAAAATAGAAATTATAATTTACAAAAAGAAACAGTTCTACTAATCACTTTCCACCATTTAAGATGGTAGTGTCATGTCAATAACGAATATTGTTCTGCAATCAATAATATTATTCATTAGTATGCTAATAGATTAAATGTTATTACATAGAATATCAACTCTGGGTATGTACATATCGATGAAATAGGGTAACACTATTTTACTGAATTTCACAAAAAAATATGGTTTTTCCCCGCTTTTTGAACGTTCTCTTTAATGAAATGCTGTGTAAAAATATTTAGTCTTTTTTCTCTCCAGAAAAATGTGAAAAGTGAGCCCCAAATAACAAGCGTTTGAAAGATTTGATTGATAACTAATTAAGTAAGGACTAAAATTTATTCGTTTATTCGCCGTGTAGAAAAAAAAAAACAAATGCAATTAAAAATGTAAATGTCAAAATAGTTGAACCGATCAAAAGCATTGTCTACTTATAAGAATGAAATGAATAATAAAAATATTTGTTGTTTAATTTTAACTGAATACACCACATGCACATGCACATTGTACAATGCATTCGCACACAGTGCATTTACACTTCAAGCGGAAAAGACATAAAATGAAAGTTTACGTTGCCAATACCCACAAAACCATATATTATCCAACGACGACGCTTTACGGCGGGGGATAAGAATGAAATGTGAGAACTATGACTTATACAGATTGTATGTGGGGATTCAATAATATATACTTTCCGGTAGGTATACTTACTCTGTAATGATATAAAATTATATATATGTACATATGTTTGTATGTAGTGTTATAAGTCCACGAGCAACCTTCTTAATTTTGTTTTTTGTTTTTTTTTTCAATCTTTCTTTCTGGGTATTATGCATGTACGTGCACCGTACTCAGATTATAGGATTATCTTATTCCAGTAGTTGACCTTATTTAAAAGTAAGTATTGCTAGTAAGCTGTATGTATAGATTACATTCTTAAGTCTGAACAACAAGTGCAATAAAAGGAATTAACTAATTAAATTGTCAGTTAAGCGATAAAAATAAGGTTGTTTTCTTAGTTGTTGGTTAATATTTGATTCCACCCTACCACATATACCTATAGTATACAAATAAATAACTTAAGAAAACGATCGAACAAATTTAATTCTAGTGAAATTCCTCTTGCTCAAACAATATAAATTTAACAATAAAATTTATATTTGCACCTTTAACAACTACACATATAGTACTACACATCTTAAATTTGTAAGATATATTTTAATTGCTACTTAAGATCAAACTATATATTACAATAATAAATCATAAGAATTTTTACGATTTCCCTTTCGTAATTGTGTGTTTATAACCAACATAAAATGGTAGGGTATTGTGTAAGCAATTTTTTTTAACGACACCCCATTAAAACAGTTGCAAACATTTTTTTGAATGGGAGACCACATCAGAGGGTCCTATTGTACAATAAAATAAGTGTCTTTATCTAGCAAATAAGAATGACAAGAGGTGAATTGAAAGGAAAATAAAAAAACTTTCGACACGCTTCTTTTTATAGTGCATAGGTAAGTGTGAATTGAAAAATGTCCTAATGAATAGTTGTCATAATGTCTCTTTAATTCGGCATATGTTTCACTTCTTAATTTTTATGATATTTTTTCTTTTGTAAATTAAGTTTTTACGATCAGCTTCAACTGTTTTGAATATATTAAATAATATAATAAAATGAGTGTTGAAGGAGTGGTAGAATCTACTTACAAAACCTGCACTAAATAAGAAAATGACAAAACTTTGACTTTGCTGTGACATTCACCATTCGGCGTAAACTAAAGAATCTTCATGTATATGAGTATTGCTTTAATTGTGCTAAGGCTCGATTCAATCAATCCCAGTTTGACGCGCTATTCAACAATTTACCTTCAGAAGAAGATCTGCTTCAAATTCGTTAGAAAAAAAAATGTTCAGCTTATCTGCTATTTGTGGGATAACGCGCCATATTGTTAGTACGTCTTCCATTTAGTGTCAAAAAAATACCACAGTACTAGGCAGAACCGACTCTGCTTTTGGGTTAGTAAAGTAACAGCGCATGCCTAATTTAATAGTCACGATAGACAGTCTATACGCTCTAAATAATGCTCTGTCGAAAAACATTTAATAACACAATATCCAACAAATGGTCAAACGGATTGGCTACTATCCCATCATGAAGAGATTGACTTAATATTTAATTAAATGCACAAATAAATTATAATTTTTTTATTACACATATTAATGGTTTTCTTCTGAGTTCTGAGAGTATATAGTCGTAAAATTGCAGAAAACTTAAGAAGGATTAAAGGATGAACCTATAATATTTATGCATAAAAACTTTGTGCCATAAAAAATGTAAAAGAAGCAAAAAAAAAACAAAAATCTAAAAAGAAGTTTTTAATAGACAGAAGAAGAACACATTAAATTTATTAATATGTAGGTTTATACATATATACTTACATACATACATATGTGGAAATAGTCTGTCTCTATACGTAAATTCCCAGTCCAATGGTTTTGTGTTGTCTATAAGATAAAAGTTCCAAACCATTATGTATAAAGTTTGTTTATGTAGTTTTGGACATAATACGTACGGCAGACTATTTATTTTACATTTCCATTAGATTTTGTTTTGACATGTCACCACTATTATGTCTAACTCAAACACTTTGATCTGAATCATATCACTACCATGGAATTTTTAATGAGAAATTTCAACTCTTTTGCTTTTGCACGGAAAAAACTCCATAAATTAAAAAAAGAAAAATTTAAAAGTCGTGATACATTTGACTTTCTTTCTCTCTTCTCTTTTAATTTATCAGTTAACAATCTTGTTTTAGAGCTTTTGTACGTACCGTACACGTAGGGGAGAACGGGGTAAGATGGCTTGTTACTTTTAAAAACCACACAAACACTTTTCTCCATGGCTTCTCTTATAAAGTTGCAAGCACTAAAAAAAGTCGCTATTAGATTTGTGAAATTCAAAATGTCTAGTATTTTAAAGTGTCTTTTAATTTTTTAAAAATACTTAAGATCGTTATTTGTAGTCTTTTTTAATTTTCTTAATATTAAATGGAGTTAATCGTCACATACGATTTTTTTCCCACAAAATGTAGCAAAATAATTAAATATTTGAAAAATAAAACCTTACCAACTCGTCTCGTTCTCCCCTACATAATGGATAAATAAATACAATAACTACTTAAGTATGTGTATACATATGTGTACATATGTTTCAAATGTCAATTTTGAATTATCATAGATTATATTTATGATTGCGGCTGATAATCTGCCGAACACGATTAAATAACTGGATCTTTAATCGATCGTCTTATTAAATTATGTCTGGACATTCTGATCTTAACCGGTTTTTCTTATAGACATTTTCAGTCAAAACAAAATATAATTTGCATAATTTGCTCATTTTAAAGCAATTATTTGATATGAATGGAAATTAGAATACTTAACCTTAAATTTATAGTAATTAGTATTATAAGTTAAGTACTAAACAAGTCAAGTTCGTTTTCTTTACATTTTAATGCACTCAAAAAGAAACAAAATGTTGCATAAAAAAACTGATCTAAAGTAATTGTTAATGGTTACGCATTCATTATCTGAATGAAATAAATTTAAAAAAAATACTTAATAGCATTGCGAGCGAAGGCAGTAATTTGATTTCCTCTTTTTTTGAGGGGATATGGATATTTTTTAATATAACTTTTTACTATTTGTCCCTTCCTAAAGGGCAACAAATCATCGGGATTTTATGTATTTTCTCATAAATTATTGTATCGATTGTTAATACCAATCTGTTCAAATGATTGAAATATTTTTTTTTCTACTAGCACGAGCGAAGACAGTTTGTTTATTTATTTTTTTTTCTTAAAAGTGCTAATATTATATAAAATTTTTTATTTATAGTAATATAACGCATGCGCAATAAATATAATATTTTTTTTTTAAATTTTACTTACATAATTATCTCCACAAGGAATAGAATATGGCTATGCTGTATAAACTTTGTCGTACATTAGCACAGTAATTATAGTTGTTCGTATGGCAAATGAGATCACTTCGATGTCAATTGAAATGGGAGTGATACTTGTTATTTAAATCAGGTGGTAGAAATGCACCGGAATGACCTTGGTACATTGCATGATAATATTCTTGAATTTGACTCAATTCTACCCATCGTCGTTTTTCATATACAAATGCATCGTATGCACTAATGTTTGATTGTCTTTTTCTTGGATTTACTTTAGAAAAATCATTTTGTCCATCTTCTCTAAATCTCTTTTCTTGTTCTAGTTGGTCTTTTCTTATTTTTTCCTCTCCTTCCTCTTCGAGTCTTATTTTTTCTTCTCTTTCAATTCGTATTTTTTCTTCCCTTTCTATTCGTAATTTTTCTTCGGTTTCAATTCGTATTTTTTCTTCATTTTCTATTCTAATTTTTTCTTCATTTTCTAATCGTAATTGTTCTTCTTTTTCTTTTCTTAATTTTTCTCTATTTTGTTGGTGTTCTAGTAGTTCGTGCCTATATTCTTCTATACCCGATAATTTTTCTAGTTTTACTTGTTCTGAAATAAAGAAAAGAAAATAAATAAATAAATATAATTTACAAAAATTTTTAAAAAAATAACGATAAGTCAAAATTATAGGGAAAATAAATTTTTGTTGTTGTTGCAAAATTGAATAATTATTTTCTTTGGCAGCACGTAAAGTTTCTAGATTTTCTAGATTTTGTTTGTTTTAGTAGTCTTAAGAATTTTTGAAATATCTTTTCAGTCAAGAAATATCGGCACTTTGTTATCTGATGTGAAAATAATGTTTTTAGAAAACTATCATCATCATCATGGGCGGACCTAGGGCCTAATTCGTAAAGAACATTCACAGCGGTATTTTTTTTTTTGTTAAATGTGTGATTGCTGGTCACACGATCAACTCTTATTCGGGCTTGGGAATATTTCAGTTGAAAACTCTTCAATTGCTAAATTTCACAAATTCTCATACAGCAAGATGTTTTTTCGAACATTTGAAGTGTTTCTTTATTTGAGTCGATAAACGGCAGGTATTTCTGGAAATGATGCCTTGTACCTGGATTTTGAAGTGGAATCCGAACCACTCGACCCAAGGTTCATACTTTTTACGAGAGAAAAACACTTTATATTTTACTCCCAGACAGGAATCGAACCAGGAATATTTTGTTCTAAGGGCATCATTTCTACCACAGAGCCATTTGGTCGATTATGTATTGTACAATCTAAACAAATGGTCAGAACAATTTCGTATAGATTGGTAGGAAGGAGTAGGCACTATAAAAAAATACAATTAAATCGTACACCTATATTTAAACTACTTTTATTTTCAAAATGGATGCCATAATATTAAAGTAGATTAATATTCAAAAGTTTTGTATTGAAATTGATCACCAGATGGTGCTTTATATACATTTAGGATGTAATGTAATGAAACTATGTATGCATCTATCTGAAATTGAATCATAAAATATGGCACAGTACTTTAATCTTTTAATGTTTTGGCTCTAAAATTTCCATTATTTAATTTTATGCTTTTGATAAGACAGAAGATTTTATGATTTTACTATATATCCTTGATAATTTAAGTGCATACCTATTCTACCTACCACAACGTTTTTGCATCGAGAGACGTGTATTTTATTATATGCTCATAATTATTGCTACGTAGATATATTTTAAATATATTTTTTTTTTTCATTTTTTATTAATAAATAATGAAAATTAAATAATTTACTTTCTATAACTATAGGTAAAAATCCACATATACTTAAGTATATACCGAAATAAGTTGGTTTTCAAAAGTCTATTTAAAAAATTACGGACGTGATTCTGTTAAATTTGAACAAATCTTTAAAGTCATACGAAACAACATAAACTTTCTCGACATAGAACTTTATTATGCGCGAACTATCCTATTTTGCAGAAATACAACATAATAAAGTGATAACAATTTTATAACGACAAAAATATAAAGCTATGACTTTGAGAATTGTGTGCCATTACAACAAAATAGTTATGTTTAAAGATAAATAAAACTTAAGCAAACGAACGTATAAAAAAAGAAAAAAAAGTGAAATACGAGTATCTTGAATGATACAGGAACTTTATGTGTGAGAGATCATAGAAATGCTTTCAGTGGAAAATATTTGGACGATTAAGATTTTGATTTATCTCTGTGAATTTAAATCTCTTATAATTAAATTCTCTTATAATTATATCTCTTATAATTAAATTCTGTTTGTGTGATAAGTCGACATTTTGGAATTAAAAAAAATATTTCAATAGAAAATAGATTTAGAAACATTATGTTTCAGTAAAAGATTTATTAAAAATCGGAAGATTGAAGTTTTGCCTCAAGGCTACCCGCAAATTAAAGCTAAAAGATGCACGAATCTAACTGTGTATCGATGTCTGGGTTGGTTTACTACGTCATTTAGTATTTGTTTTTAATTAATCCAAATGAAATTTCATTTTTAGTTGGGAAGTTAAGACGTTTTTATGAGTTCAATTCAATTTGTGAACACAAATCAATTGAAAACATTCAGATTATTTATTTTAAGATCAAATTTATGAAATTTGGAGACAAAAAAATTTGTTTAGATTTTTCCAATTTTCCCTTAGATTTCCAATAAACGTTTCTTTCAAAATTTATATCTCCTCTAAATCAAGATTCCGCTCAAGAAACTCCTGAAGCTAGAAAGTTAGAAATTTTGACAGTTTATCAAGTAGTACTAGAACCTAGAGTATAGAATAGAGTAAAGAGCGGGCGAAGGTTGTGGTTCAGTGTGCACATATTTTTGAGATAAACCATTTATTTTCTCGAAAGATAGTCGGAATGTCGGAAAAATCAATCATTTTATTCATAGACAAAAAAGTTCCACGACCTACCGTTATGGCGCTGTAATAAATTTTATGTAATTTCTAGGGTTTTTAATCATTTACTCGAAAAATATTTGAATTAAGGAAAAAATGATTAGAACGAAAATGATGCAGAGTAAAAAAATGAACATTTTATTTGTAGACAAAAAAGTTTTTTGAGCCATCGTTATGGGGTTGTAATCAATTTGATATCATTTCTAGAGTTTTTAAACATTTCTATTCAATTTACTCAATATTTCTTTATAGTACAGACAAAATAGACATTGAAAAAGTTATTGATTTAATTTTTGAGTTTATTCCAGAGATGTGAAAGAGGGATAAAAAATACCATGTATTTTGATTTTCTCCCATAAATTTTCAATACAATTTAAAGAATTAGCCTATAAATTAACAATAGCTTAATAGTCCGTAACTATTTAAGTAGATCGAAAATTATTCCTTATTTTCCGCATTTAATTACATTTTGTTTCGATATGTTCGTTTTTACTGTACATCCACTAATAATAGCAAAGAAAAGGTGAAAATTCTTACAATCCATTTGATCAAGTATGAGAATAATACGCTGAACAAAAATAACTTTGTGCACATTCAATTTTAATGTATGTTTAGTTGCAGGGAAACAGTTGTTTTGATTTAAAACATGTACCGCACTAACAATTAATTTGTACATACAGTACGTGTACACTGTACAGTGTACAGTATGGTAAATGGTGAAAAATCACTAAAATCGAAAATCAATTACCCTTTATAGAAAACTACGATATTTTTGCGGTAGTATAATTTTTTCACAAATAGATTTTACCATTGAGAAGCAATAACGATAACAATAACCATCATTGGTAATCTTAATTACAGAGTAAGATAAGGCGAACGATTTGCTTGAATTCATATTCAGCTGAGTAAGCATAAAATAACATTAATCGTACAGTTAACCTGATGATGAATATTTTCGATATTGCTGTGCGGGTGTATTTGTGGAACCAAATTCGTTGTCAGCATAAGAATCGAGTAATTATTTATGCCATATCTGGAAGGAAAATGTCAATTACGTGTTTAGAAAACGGACGTTAATTCGATTATGTCTTGTTTATTTATGAACAAAAAATGACTGTAAACAATAATTTTCGATAATTTACAGACTGGCCATTATTATAACAATGAATGAACGTGTCAAATTATTATCTACGTCTGAAATTGGCACTATTTGAATATTGATGGGAATGAATTTAAATAAAAATTACGAAAATTTAGAATTTTTAACCCGCTTTTTGGACGGAAGTGCATTTTTGGGTTTTTTTTATCCGTAACTCTGGATCAAAATTCCGACAGCTAGAATTCCGATAACAAAAATTTCTAAATTTTATAATTCCGACAAACCTAGAATTGTGACATCCTTATGACAAATTTCACGAAAAATGAAAACTGGACCAACTTCTTATTGATTTTTTGGAAAAATTAATTTTTTCATTTTAAGCATTATTTAGGCACCTAAAATAACAATGGAATAGAGTGAGATATAGTGTATACAAGTTTAGGATATTATATTAGCTGGGTGAGATGTTGGTTTATTTGATTCGTTCGAAATCTTATGATGCGATGATTTTATTATCATTTACGCTGATTTATTATACAGTAATGATGATGATGATAATGATGATAAAATAAGGTCGTCAAGTAATAAAATTATAAATTTATTAACCGTTAAGCGTTATAATTGGACTCGTTAGGTTTTTGATATTGAATAATCAAACTTGAAACCACAAACATAATATCCTTTTATAATTATAATTTAATTGTCAAATAGTATAACTTGAAGTTTTATTATTTAATGGAGTTTATATGTTGACCAAAAATTAATTACTTTCTATGTACACTATAATGCTACATAGCTTTATATATGGATATGATGTATTATACAAATAATGTACAAGTGTAGGCACACTGTGTAATATACAATATATGTACACTGTACAGTAGATTTTGTGCACATTTTATTATAGTGCTCGTATAATACTTTAACCGTATAACTTATAAACTACAGTAAAACAAGTGCAATTTGTAAATGAACGAATGCCATTTTAATGTTATTGTGCAAGTTGAAAATAACTTGTTAATTTATTACGGTCGTGAAAATGTCCAGTGAAAAATTATAAATACAATATAACCGATAATTACATTTTATAACAAGAGACGATAATTTTAAAATTATTTAAGATCGAAAATTGTCGTTTATGAAGCTATTTTCTAATGTGGTCGATGATGTGGATGTACAATAATTGGACATAAATCAATCACTATATCTATACATACATTTATGTATGCATCAGCATCAACATACCCATTCAACTAAAAAAACACTTTAAATTAATAATTTTACAATCGATTAATGATGGCCATTAGACGCAGGACGATTGAAATTGATAAATCAATCATGCGCACAACATCAGAAACGGTTTTTTTGTCGGTTTTTCTTATGCATTCGTAAAAACCCTCTGTGTAAGTGTACTGCGCAGACAATAATTACTATTTTCCCATTTTAATCTATTTAACCTTTGAACCGGCACGTTAAAAAACCTCATTAACCGGCACTTGTGGTGTGCTCGCACCCCAAAATGTATTATGTGTTGTTGTTATGTTGTTGACTTCTTTGTTATACTATTTTATTAAAAATTATATTAAAACAGAAAATAAACATTTATATTAATATAAACATCGATGTAAAGGGTGATCCAACTTCAGTTTCCAGTTTTTTGGGGAAAAAAAAACACAAATTTAAGGATATCTTTGTCAAGGATTCTTAATGGTGAAGATATAATTTTGAAACTTTGTATTTTTATATAATTTGAAGTTTCCAGCATTTTTTGTCAAATAAAATTTTTTGAAATAGTTAACCCTTTAAGTGTTCATACATTTTTAATATGAAAGAGTTAACCAAAAAAAATTTAAATTCAACTAAATTTGTTCACAAAGACAATATTTATGTTTTCAGTGTATTAACATATTTTTAAAAGTTAACCCTTTAATGATACCGCCCGGATCATAAAGGATTACCGTTTTCTAAAAATTATAATTTTATTTAAATTCTGAGAATGATAAGTACTCACCATAATTTTTGGTTAACTAATTCATGTCCAAAATATATGGGTCTGAAAGGGTTAACTTTTTCAAAAAAAATTTTATTTGGTAAGAAATGTTCTGGCATACATATCAACATTATAATTAGAAAAACAACCTATAAAATTTTATTTTTCCATTATTACAATGCCCAGACTACACCGTTCAAATGCCTACAACCCAACAATTAAACAACTATAAAACTGCGGCAACTTAAACCGTTTGCATTTGAAATCATAAAAATGAACTGGAAAAGATTGTTTTACAATGTATAATTACTAATTTGTAGAGTGGAAATACAATTAATACCATTGAAATCACGCACGAACTCCGTAACTTCGAATATTATAATACAAAAAAACATATAGGGTAATTACTAGCAAATATGATTTCATTTAATTGGAATATTGTCTGTCTGCCCTGGTGGTCATATCAGTTTGTTATAACTATTAAATAGAATATTGATTTATAGTAGTTAAGAGGGTGTCCCGAGAGAAATACTTTCATGACATGTTTCTGAGACGGTTTTCAATAAATAATTGTATGGGAGGCAAAGGACCATTTATCTATCAATTTCTATATCTAATCATTTTTATTTTCTGCTTATTTTTTTTGTAGAAGTTACTAACGGACATTCATACGGCTTAAATTAATTTTAGAGTTGTTTAAGTCAGAAACCCTTAGTAAGATTTCCATTTTTGCTTGCAGAATTCTCAAATTATCAAATTGGTATTATCACTTATTTCACGCATATACAGTAAACCCTCTTAATACGATTAATTTCGTACCGTGTAATATGGAAACCGCATTGTAAAAAACTTAGAATTAATACAACGGAAACAACGTTAAATAAATCACAGAAATAAGTAAAATAGTAAATCAGATTAAATCGTTCGGCATTCTTATAGGATGTTACCCCAATTGCCATATCTCCCAATTACTATAGTCTCAAAATACTATAGCATCAAATTAATGGGTCACAGATAATTTTAAGTTGTTGGAATCTTGTTGTACAAAACCGCGTTAAACTTTAACGTAAAACTTTAACCGCTTTAACTTTAATGGAAAACTCATTATAAGAATACCGTGTAATAGGAGGGATTACTCTAAATGAAAATGGTTAGAAAATTGATTTTTAATTTAAAAAGAAAAAATTATATAAAATACCTACCCTCTTCTATCCGATCTGCGACTGTGTAAATATCTACATTTTTATATTTGACAATAGGATATAAAAGTGGAACCACTGATTTCGACGATTTTATTAAGTCGTTTAAAATATTGCATAGCTTTAAAAAATCATCAATGACAATACCTGTAATTTAAAAAACTAATTAACATTTCTATTCATTATTAATGATTATAAATAAATAAATAAGTATTAATTTAAGTTCGATGTACCCATAGTAAGTATACCTAGATGACTGGATTACCACTAACAGGATGCTAGAAAAAAGTTGTATTATATCTTGAAAACGAAGGTTGTGAAAATGTGACCGTATTGTTCGTTTTTCTGCCGTATTTTGGATTATTAATACCAAAGTTTTAGTGGATCAGTACTTAAGACGTTCGACCAGGTATCATGCGAATGGTCAGTGGTCACTGGTTCGAATGTTTGTCCAAACACGACGAAATTGGGCCAAAGTTCATTATTACGGGCATCTCTCCTTTTGACAGGGGATGGAGGGGGAACGATAGGGAGGGAGTAACGTTTGTTTGGAAAGTTTGCAGCGTACGGCCCTGTTAAGTTAAAAAATAAAATTCATCGGGAAATAGGAAAATAGGGTGGGAGAAGGGGTATTGATAAAGAGGTTCACCCTGAACATTTTTTAGTAAACAAACGTTGCTCGGAGGAACCACCTTCATCGATCCCCCTCGATTCCCTTTCAAATGGAGAGAAGTCCGTATAATGAACTTCAGCCCAAAATTGCTAATGAAATACATATTCATCGAACTGAATTACAGTCCGAATTGACGTCCGAAAACATGGCCAAAATAAAACCGGACGTGTTCATGTTTTCGGAATTGTTCTTGTTTTTAAATGAAAGATTTCATAATTTATATCTGTATGATCTAAATCAAAAGTTATTATAACTTAAGTACGGAGTTTGTAACGCCCCTTAATTATCGTAGAAAAAAAATGTTACTTCATTGTTTTTCTTGTGAAATTAGGCACGGATAAAGCCGTTGATAATAAAGCACTCATGTCATACGGGTATATTATAATCGGCGTAGCCAATTATTCCTTCTTTACTGCTTTTATTTCTTAGTAAGTTTAAGTCACTCGTTAAAACAACCGAATTTTTTCTTCCAACCATTTTTCATCCTTCATTCTGTTCATTATTATTTTGAATTGGCAAAAAATTTTACACAATTGCTCTTTTAATATTCCAAATATTTTCTAAGAAAAGTAACAGAGACGATGAAATACCGTTAGTTTTGAGACAAAACTACTCTCAGCTAGTGTAAATAAAATAAAGAGAAACAATAAATACACAAAAATGAAGAAATATAAAATTGTTCAGGTTTTCGAGCGGATGGTGTTTATGTTTTTGGAATTCCTATATAAATGAAATGTTATTCATTTTTTTGGTAGTTCATGTTTTCAGGCATTCATCTTTTTGAGTACCAACTGTATTTGTATTAATCTGGGAGCGGCTGGTTTGAATATCATAAACATATTATGCGAGATAAAACTAATATTAAAATAAATCATCAATCAAAATTAGATTAGCGTGAATTGGTTACAATGGACCATTGAGAGGTCTTCAAATCTGCAGCGTGCCGGTCGTTTGGTCGAACTCAAGCAGAATCTAAAAGTAACTTACTGACTAATTAATTTATTGAAAAAAAAAAAAAAATTATGTTCCATTGTTTCCCATCTATTTGGTTGATTTTTGATCGAAATGATACTGTATGTGAGATAATCTTACTTTTCTCTAATTAATTGCCAAATCCTGTGATAGAAGAGTTTTCTTCCCTGATATACGATTATGATTGAAGAATATTTAAGTATAGAAAAATCCAAATATTATCAGAAGATCTTGTTATCGATACCACTGGTTTCATTGATTACATCACGATACATTTACGATTTTTGATTTGTATAACAATACTTTCTGTTGATTGAAGGATGTTGATTGAAGAATGTTGATTAAAGAATGTTGATTGATGATTGTTAATGTTTATGTTGATTGATGACTGTTGTTCTTTCTGTTGATTGAAGGATGTTGACTGAAGAATGCTCATTGATTATTGTTGACATTTTTTTTTGCTGATGTCCTACTATTGGTTATTGAATTTTTAATATATAGATTTTGGTTCTTCTGTCTGCTAATTAAAAATCATTTACTGGTTGATTGTTGATTAATGAATATTTAATTAAGAAATTGTTGCTAATATTATACCTACTATAGATTGTTTAATTTTTGTTTTGTTTTAAATCTTACTATAGCTGCTATGGTCTCTAAAATTTTAAGGAACAAAATAGGTAAAAAGAAATGAACGCTTATAATACCTATGTAATAATATGTATTTGAAATTTATTTTATAGTGGAATAATTATAAATAATTAATTGATATCCTTTTGACCGTTCGTAAGTTTTTTTTTCTTCTTTTAATTAAAACAAATTAACAAAACAAAAGATTAAAATATTTTAAATAATTTTTTTCTTAAATTTATCATCCGCACTGTCTTGTGCTGCCTGTACCTCTTAATTCTCCACCATCATAGATGTTTAAGTTATTTAAACGATTGTAACTATTAACTAATTCTTGTCCTTTTCATTGTTGTAATGATGTTATTTGGTATCGATAATGAAACAATAATAAAAAAAACATTAACATTAATTTAAAAAAAATACCTAACCACCATAACCGTAATTTTAAATTATTTTCATTTATTAAAATATACGGTCAGACATATTTATTGCTTTCCTTCTATTTCTCTTAAAATTCGTTTAACAAAAATATTTCAAATTTCAATTTCAAAATATCTTTAATTTCTAAGTAAGCCCATTTCAAATAATTTAATTTTGATACAAAAAAATTCGAACAAAAAGAGGTGCAGCAATAACCATGTGACCATGCATGTCCTTAATTTATGCTTTATTGGCTTACATTTTTTTTTCTTTTTGAATTCACATCAAATACCTATCATACGTACCTTCATTTATTCTTCTGGACGCTTCTTCAATATCAGCTTTTGCGTCTTTAAGAATTGTTATTAAAAGTGGCATCATTTCCCACGGATATCTAAATTTGTCACATAATTTATAACATAGATCTATTAGGGTTTCTGAGGTGAATGCTGAAAAAAAAATAGAGAAGAAAACAACAATTAATTTAGTTAGAAAAAATAGAAATATTTTTATTAATTAAAAATTAATTCATCCCGCATTTTGATATGTAAAATAATTCCACTTAATTATGTACAATTCATTACGGGCAGTTACAGTTACGGGCGTTTAATAGAGAAATGAGACATTGTCTACCCATTTTTATAGTAAGTATGTCCTTAATTTATTCATTTATTTATTCAATTTTATTGTTTAACATTTTTTTTATTGTAAAATATTCAATATTCAATATTGTTCGAACACATTTGGATCTTTTCCTCATTTTTTTCTCTTTTCCTTATTTAATTTCTTTTATTTATGTCTTAATTTTGTATTTATAGCTTAAGCATATAATTTTTATTATTTATGTATATTGTAAATTTACTAAAAAGTCCCTTAATTAGATTTAGACAAGTTAAAAACAGTCTAAAATAGTTGATTGATGATTATCAAAACAGTAGAGTTGATTTCTTAATTTAGCCTTCTTAATCTTTGGTGGGGTTTTTTTTTTGGCTAACCCCACAACTCCTCGCCATATCTGTCGGTCCTCAGTCAACGTTGATTTATTCGAGGCTCTTGTGGTTTAACTGGTGTCCTTTTAAGAGGGAAAGGGGGATTTTTACATCGTTTAAAGTGAAAACACTGCAACTGCCAAACTCCGAAAATTCCCACACTTCAGATTTTTTTCTAACATTTGAAAATGTTTCCTTCGTAGAATCGGGGAATTTCAGCAATTATTCCCTGAAATGATGACCTACAGTTTAAAGTGAACTCCGAACCACTCAGCAATCAAAGCTCAAAGAGGCAAAACATTCAATATTTTTATTTTCAAACAGGGATCGAACCCGGGATCTCTCGTTTCAAATGACATCATCTCTACCACTGAGCCATTTGGCCGGTCAGAATTCAATTTCACATCCTTTTTTGGATGATAGAAAGAGGCTATTTAAAAGATTTTAGCGATATATTTTCGGTATAATGATTAAGACAAATGGAGGAGATCTGTACTTGACGTATTTGACGTTTGAAAGTATTGAACAAAATTTGTATACAGTCGGATGGATAAGAAATCAACAAGAAATTGTTCTATTTAGTCTGTTACTTGTCATTATAAGCTTCTCTTTTATCACTCTACTAAAAGCTTATCATTTTTTTATACATGCCTGCCTATACATGATTAGATACCTTTAAATACCTATTTAGGTACCTATTGCGATTACAACTTTGTACATACATTTTATTTTCAAGGAAATTTCAACTCATTACCTCATTATCTGGCTATATATTTAAAAAAAAAAAACTAAGGTAATTATATTAACAAATAATAACAATGTGTATAATCTATACGTTATGTACATAAATACCGTTTAAAATCGTTACAACCCTCACTACGTATGTACGTACATAGATATGTATTCTATAAAATCTATTATAGCCTACTAATTTCCATGAACCATAAATTATTTAAAATACTATTAAATGTGAAATGATCGTTTATTTGCAGCCTATTTGCGTGTGTGTATAAAAATTCTAAAAAAAACAATTAATATTAGAAACGGCGATCTTTTCACCTGTACACAATATTGCAATTCTATTGCATTTTATGCATAATAAATGAATACGAAAAGAAAGAAAAAAAAAAAAAAATAAAAACAAAAAAAGACATGAAATAGTATGATAAACAAAAAGTCATTAATCAAACTGTCAGAAACGGCCTTGTTCATAAAGGCGGAGTTAAAATTCATTGGTTGTACCATTATCCCTACCTTTATTTTGCTGGAAGTATAACCAAACGATAAAATAGAAAATGCACCAACACTGGAAGTAAAATACGAATAGCACATCGTTTTTACCATTGTAAACTATATGTACAATGATTTTATGTCTTGTTTCATAGAATGGAAAAGTAGCTTAAAAGCTCTGATGGCGCTTCAAAAATGGTATAGTAAATTTTTATATCAGAGTGCTTATTCAGCCAATGTTATGTATTGCAAATGTTGTTTAAAAGGCTTTATCATTAATATTTTAATTGCCATTACTTAACAATATATTTTGTTCAATATACATAGTTAACTATAGATGTATATTGTATACGTATAATAACAGAAATTAATCACTTTTACAGAGCTGTTCAAATATGTATTTAAAAGTATCTTTCATTAAATATAAAAAAAATTAAAAAGTTGAAAAAACTTGATCAATTCAAATACCTGTACAATGTACATATGGATTGTCTTTTTGAACCTATATTGGTTACATTTCGTCACCTTATAATATTTTATCAAAATTTATATTAAGTAATTTAGTTGGGTGGAAATTAATTTTACTTTACCCTAACATGAAATATGAAAAGCATCAAGAATGTTTCGTATTTATTGAATTGACAAGAAAGAATTGTTTTTTTTTTTTTTTGGTATTTAATGCCTACAAAGAAACAAGTTTTTTACAAAATTACCCATTTTCGAAATGTTCAAAAATTTCAAAAAAAATTTCTCTCAGCACACAAAATATGATTGTTAAGTAAGTCATGCGAAGGCTAATATTAATGTTGTCAAAAGGCCCTAACCCTCATTTTTCAAATTTCTCAGGATAGAGAAAAAACTAATTATTTGTACACAGCGAAGAGGGGCCGTTTAAAAAGCGGGGAAAAACCATATGTTTGCATAAAATTTAGTAAAACAGTGTTGCATTCCAGTCCCAATGGGGGGTTATCTGTGTTTCTTATCTTATTATTCTGTAAAGCCAAATTAGTATCTTTGTACTAAAATGTAATTCTCAAAATCGCAAAAATTTAAAAAGCCCCGATAGTTATCTTTTAAAAATAAAAATTTAAAAAAACACACTAAATTTAAAATTACTTCATCAGATTAGGTTATCGAAATCATAACATCTTTTACTAAATAATGTAGACTGATGCCATAAGACTTTTGAGTATAAGTACTTGAGTTAAATGAAAGAGTTTCAATTAAAAGCAATTGTATGTAGTACGTACAAATTGACTGGCATTTATCCAATAAATTTACGTTGTTTTATTTGGATACTCAATTATATAAACAAACTTATAATAATAAATAATCACATTACATTACATTTATAGAGTTGATTTAGCACTGTTGTATAATTATACTTAACTCAATACGATTTGTGGTTTAAATATGTATGTTCCCACCAAATCATCATAAATAAAATCGTTTAATAAAGCTTTTTAGTGTTGTATTTGTGGTATTGGTATATATACATATTTTGGGTGTATGTTTAGTGTTTATACAATTATAAGTATTTTATTTTTTGTTTATGAATGTGTTTTAAAGTATACAACATTAAATTGATAATTATGGTCATATTAATTTTAAAAATTAAACTATTAATTTCTTTGATAATGATACTAATTACTAAACAGAGTATTAAGTCACTTTTGAAAATAGTGGTTTAGTAGATACATATTTTAATTTTTATCTGCGTATTTGATACATTTTTCTCCACTATTGAAATGGGATTTTTTTCACAACTCAAACGCGGAACCTCTCCAAATTGTATAATTTTTTTTCCCGTAGGTTTCAAAAATAAGAAATTTAATTTTTTTTTAAATTTCTTTCTTAAGTTTATTTATTTATTAAATCTGGCTTAATAAATACATAATTTTATACAAAAAAAGAGAAACAAAAAAATAAAAAAAAAACAAAAAAAAATATGGCTAATTGAAATTTTTTGGTGTAACTATGATTTTTTCAAATATTTAGATAAGATTCTGAAAATCGGTTCACAAATAACAAAAGAATACCTCAAAACGCGAAAATTTGGCCAAAAATTTCAATTAGCCACAAGTAAAAAAAAAATAAATATTTTATTGGGAGAGGAGAAATTTCAAATTTTTCGCTTTTTGGGTGGTTTTTGCGTAAAACGGCCCCTTTGGTAAATTTTAGATGGTAATATTTTTTACGTTTTCAATTTTTATTTAAAAAAATAAATGAGTTTTTTTCAAAATTACCCACAATTTTATGATAATCATAATTAATACGAGAGGTAAATAAGTATCTGAAATAAGCTAGCATTACATGCAGAATTTTTTTTTTTAATTAACAAACATTATTATTAAATTCTGTTAAAAATTAACTACAGAAAAATTAAATGAATCAAAATTTAATAATTTAAATTTAAAATTCATGCTGATTGGTGTTAAAATTCGCATCGAACACCATCTTGAATTTCAGTGCCATTTTAAAATTATGTTGATTTAACCATACCAATGAATGTTGTGTTTGTGTTGATTCAATTCAGTGATTTAATCTATAAAATCACTTTCATTATACGAAAACGCACGCCACGCCCGTTACCCATGCAACTAACTAATGAGGAATTCATAATAAATATATTTATATTTTCAATTGGATGAAATATTAAATAAAATATTTTAAAATTAATTAATTGCTGATTGAGGTTTTTTTTGCGACAGGTAGGCAGACAAAATTTTAATTAAAAATTAATTACAAATAAACACATAATTAAGATGTAATAAAATAAAATATATTATGAGATCAATAACAATGTAAGTATATATATATACTTACTACCATAATTTTTGCATTTTTTGTTTCATTTGTCTACACTACTGTATGTATAATTGTACATACATATAATATGTATATCGTGAACGAATGGCAATGTTGTATTTTATGCTTTAGTTTGCTGTTTATTACCGCCATAACCCGAGTATAATTATGGCCATGCTTGAAAACTAAAATGTCTTAAAACTTGTGGTTTTATTCTCGTTACCCCCTTTGTATATTTAAAAATGTTTGTTGAAAAAAAATCCGTTAACGATTCTGTTTATAGTTCCTTTTTGTATGCACATATATATGTAGGTACAGTCTTTAATTCTATATAAATAAACGTCGGTATAATAAACTAACCCTATTTGAAAAAATAGATTACCCGTATTTTACTTTAAGTTTAAGAAAATCGTCTTAAATTTAAAATAATAGAAATATGAATAAATTATTTATACTTTTCTATACCGTGGTTACCTTCCACGTATGTCACAATAGTAAATTAACTCCAAATTAAGTAATAACTTATAATAATTTAAAATATTCTTTTTGAAATAATAGCTGCCATCTACTGTTTTACAAGAATTTTTAAAACAGTCTAATCTTCGTCCGAAATTCTTCGGTATATCAAAAAATTCATAATAGCTTAGTTATTTTTAATTAATTTAGTGTACTCTCGAAAAATTTCCTTATATCAAATCAATGCAGTAATTTTAAAACTTCGTTAAATACTTAGATTTTTTCGAATTTTTTTATTTTTCAAAACATTTCACGACTTCATTTAATTATATTTTTGCTAAAAAGCTTTTTCATTTCCCTCAAAAATAAGTTCTAAACCATCAAAACCGGCTTAACGGTTTCGAAGTTATGATTTTTTTTAAAGTGTACACTACATGGAAATTTAAAAAAAGGCTAAAAATTTGGAACATAGACAATTTAAAAAAAAAATCTTCTACAATCGATTTATAACAATAATGGTGACGTTTAAAATATATCAACTTAGACAATTCTTTACCTACAGCGAAACTCTGTATAAAGAGCCTATCGTATAGCCATATTATGAGTGTAATTAAATGAGGTGTGAATTACCTGACAAATTTTGCAACTGCATAACAATTTTTTACTAAAACATTTAAAACATCACAAATAAAATGTCACTTTTCATAATATCTGTTTTTTAATTAGTACACCTATTCTTCGATTTGCACGTTAGATACGTTTCATACCAAATCCGTGTAAAACAAACACAATATGCGTTCAATATAAAATAATAGAAATAAATATTTGTTTTTAATTTACAAACCGTTTTAAAGCGAAATCTAGTAAATCAAGTACCGTGCAAATCGAGAGACGGGTGTATGTATTGTATATCCCCACAATAGTAAATTTAAATGATGGCAAAAGGGATGGCAATTTTTTATTTGGAAAAGGGAAAAACAAATGACCTTGCCCTGTTAGACTTGTCCATTTATCAATACCAATACCAATCAGAATTTACAATTTAAACATTTCAATGTTGTTTTGTACTTTTGATGATTGATAATATGTATTTTTATTGGAAGATTGCCATAGATAAAGAACATTAAGATTAAGATGTCTCAACACCAAACAAACGCTTTAGCTATAAAAGATTAGATCTACAATATTTCATACTACATGTGATGTGATGTTTAGCAAAAATATTAATTGGCTTGAATTTTAGAAGAAAAATCTTTTAAAATATATAAATAATTAAATAATTAAATATATGTAGTATGTAGGTACTGTATACTTAGCCTACTAGGTACCATAAAATCCAAAATATTTACAGAAAAATAAAGAACACCCATAAAGACTATAGCAATAACTATAAGTATACACATAAATACAGATATTCTTAAAAAATAAAAAAACATTAAAACATAAAATATTTTATCGATGCGTTTCTGCGGGACTGCGCTTTCTATTATAATAAATCATAAATTTAAAACTATAGTTCTTCCGCAGATGTAATTTTAAACTCGTAAAAACAAAAATGAAAGATAGCGAAACACATAAAATTGCATTATTTGATTTTTATTGCCATATCAAATTTTCAAAGTTTAATTTTAAGAAAATATCAATACATTCATTACATATATTACAATATAACATATAAGATTGCTAAGGCCCGTATACAAGCAGTCGTAAAATCTAAATAATATAATATGCGATCGCAAATTAACCACCCTTCATACAGTTTTTCTGCAAAGCTCGAATTATTTTGACTTGTGAATGAAATATTAGCAGAGTAGTACTAAAAATTACAAAAAATTGTAAATATTTTGTGTGATTGCATACGACCCTAAGGATATGGCTTAAATTTTTAAATTGTTGGTTATTACAATAAGTAGTACCTACATATTTTAATTATAAATAAAATAATGACGTTTTTGTATAAACAAAAAAAAAAGGAATAACAAAAATTCTCATACAATATGCACAATTGTACAATGGTCATGCAATGGAGGCAATCGCCAGACAAAACAACAATTTTATGGATATACCTGAATAGTACAATCAGGACCGGTTCTTTAGTTGCATAAATAAATGGTCCTTCCTGTTTGAATGATATTTCAATAATAATTATAAGATAAAATATGATTGCTTTGATCATGAATTCATAATTTACATGAATCCTGGACTGAGAACACAGAATTGTTAGTACACACAAAAAACAAATATGGGTAAATTCTACAAAAATTCAAGAAATTTGTATTGTTTTAATTAAGTTTTTTAACGGTTAATAATTTATCTTTTTATTTTCAAGAATATGATTTTACCAAGGAGTAACTAAGTAACTATTTTTTAACAAATCCGTCCGTATTGGGACTTAGATGCCACTATAGTTATTTATCATTTTATCTTAGCTGCATAGAATATTAGTATTTTTAATTACTATGACATTTATTTATGGCCGATAGAGATAAAATTGTACTAATAAATTGGTTCATGTACCGTACACTGTACACAGTTCGAAACGGTCAGTCAAATTAGTTAAGTGCCAGACAATGAACACGGTCGTAAACATTTTTATGGCAATATTTTACGTAATCATGTTGGTGCACGTGTAAAGTATGTATATGGCTACTTACTGTATAATGTACGTATATAATACTACATGTACTGTACATTGTACATTATACAAGTACATGAATCTAAAGATTTTTAAAATTGCTGTATCAGCATTTCACATAACAAGAAAGTTTAGAATTTTTAGAAAAATATATATGTACGGTAAGAACTTACATGTTGTACAACTGAGTTAATTGGTTCGGAAGTAGTAAATGTTCGATGCTATATTTGTATGTACGTGTAGGTAGTACATAATATGGCATGTTGTAATTTGGTTAGTAAGTTATTTTGTCTTTGTTTATAAATTATCTTCTGTTTTTTTTTTATCAGAATCACTCTTTGATGCCTTCGAGTATTTTAAAGATTTTGTAGGAATTTTTTTTTTTTAATTAAGGATTTTATTTAACTTTTTTAATAATTTTGAAATTCTTTTAAATGCTTGACATCTTACGCATAAAATTCGTTTTGACTTTTAAAAATCAATCGGGTGAGTCGGGTTACTACAATAGAACTCTGAAAAATGTACTTAAAAAATAGTACCAAAAACATTGGTGCATTAGAACAAATCTTTTTACAAAATCTTTAAAAGAATCGAAAGATCATAAAGAAAATAACATATTTAATTTTCCATATAACGACAATACAGGTATCCTTGCTAGAACACGGTATCCTAAAACATGGATTCACTTTAACATGAAAAAAAAATTGCGCAAATTCTCGTATAACACGGTAAACTATAGTACGGTTTTATTCTAACACGATATGAAAATTGCGAAAATGTATGTTTGTATTTGCTCTTAGTCTCCAACAACACGGTTTCGTATAACACGTAATTATGTTGAAACCTATCAACCGTGTTATAGAAGAGATATCTGTATATTAAATTAATTTTAATAAAAACCAAACGTACATAATCCGCGAAATTCATTCGTTATAAATAAAAGTCGATAATGCAGAGAGTTTTTTTCTTTTAGAATTTCATCTTTGAAAGTCTATTACTATACATAGTTAGTTTAAATGTTGCATATGTTAATATTACAACTGCATGGTTAAATTAACCATTACAAATATATTTTTAGATAAATTACTGCCGCTCAGCCAAATACTATAATTTAGAAAATTTTCAAGATATTTGCTTCCTGTATATAAAACATTGATTTTATTAGCAAAACTTCTGCAATTTTAACAGTTTACGATAGATCATTAGAATATTTTTGCTAAAAGAAAATTATATATTTGAGACACCAAATTAGAATTGTAAATTGCATGTGTGGTGTATGTGTGTATCTGTACATATATATATATATATCACGTCAAACACTATGTATTAGTTTGTTGTGCAAAATATTGTCCGTTATACCCTATAGATACTATACGATACAGGATTTGCTAGAAGTTAAATGAACTTGATGAAGATGAATATTTACACATCGCCATATGCAATACGCATTACTTACGCATCATATGGGTATGATATAGTATAGACTATAGAGCTACAAAAGCCGGTTTAACTTCTGTATACCAGCACATATTAGGTATGGTTAAGTATGAAGTGCATATTTATTTTTGTTTTACTTAAAGCGTCATATAACATATGATCAGATAATCACGTTAACAAGCGACATTTATGTTTCTTGACCATTATTTTCGCACGCAACCATTAATTATAAAATCGAAAATGTAGGTATTTTTCAATTATAAATGTGTACTCGTATGAATGTCACTTCAAAGGGTATTATAACTTCTTACTCATGAAAAAATTCACCCCCATCCGTAGTTCTCGTGTTTTCTAAATTTTATGATGAAATGCACGTGTCCGTTTGACCGCCAGACCATCCGTATATCCTCAAGATAAAATTTCCCGCTAAACGGCTTCAGCTAGTTGTCACTTTGACAGTATATTATGTATACTCATAGAGTAGAGTACGAAAACGTTTTTGGCTTTCGCCTCACAATTAAAAAAAAATCGATTTCAATTTTATTACTGTGAGTGCTGAAAATTCGAATTCTCCAAAAGATATGAGAATGCAAATAATTAGTCCTGATTGAAATGCTTTACATGTTTGGTGAAAAAATTCATAAAAGATTTTTTTTTTTTAATTTTTATACTTTAACTCAATTTTTAACAGTGAAAATATTCCACAAATTAATTCAATTATATTTTTGCCAAAAAAATTTATCATTTCCCTCAAAAATAAGCTTGAAGTCACCAAAATCGATAGGCCTATTACGAAGTTTTGGTTTTTTTTTACCCCTTACTAACTCAGAATTTAAAATAATTTTGTCTTTAATACAGTTTGACAGGTGATGGAACATTTATTAAACAAAAAAAACACAATCAAATGGACACATTTAGGTAAATTGCTACATTCATTATAATACATATATTCAATTAATAATTGTTCTGCATACATAATAACTAAATATTAGGCGTTCGTGTGCTCCGTTGATGGTCTTGTTTTGCATGTCAAATAATTTTTAATGTAATTTACATGTTGTGATTTATTTATTGTGTAGAATTAAAATAATCTATAGCTAATAAATAAAATAAATATAACAATAAATGCTATCTTGTACATGAATTTTTAATAATAATAAAAAAATATTTCATTGAGCCTTTCAACATAATTTCCATATTATGTAGATGAATTGGATATTCTCTAGGAAAATATTGCATGACATCATTTTAAGGAAAATATTTTTGTTTAATGTTAGAGTATCGAGTTAGTAGTAGTAGTAGTGTTCTAAATTTTGTATAATTCTATATGACGAATTTATGGAAAATAGAAAACTTTCACCATTCAACAGATTATAATTTTTTCGTTTCATCAATTTTCTTATAAATATTTATGGGGGAACAAAAAGAAAATATAGTTTAACTTATAAAATTGGCAAGTATTGCCAACAACGAAAAATTTTTATTTTTAAATATTATTTATTCTATTTTTATCATCGCTGAAACCCATTTTTATTCGTAACGATCACTGTGCTTATATATATATATATATATATATATATGTGTGTGTAGTAGCATCAGACAAATCTTAAAAAGTCATAAAACATTGCATCGCATAGCGAAAAGTTTTATTCTCAGAAAGTTAGGGTAGACGTTGTTTTATGACCAAAACATCTCAACTCATACCGTAAGTCATAAAAACATCATTGAAATATATTACACTGTGAAACTTTTCAGGCTATAATAGCAATTTAGTAAATAAACAATATGTATACTTTAAGTTTTAGATAATATTCATCGTCCAAAGAGAAATCGAGAGAGACACAGAGAGAGAGAGAGAGATCCAGCCTTTTTATGAATATTTTCCAAAAAAAAAAATAAATAAATTTCCTATTATACCATTTATTTATTTATTTGCCTAAGTACCTAGGGGCACTTACTAAAATGTTAAGAAAAATTGATATAAAATATTCCACCAATGTGTGCATCACAATTTGATGAGTTATATACGCAGATGTGGCAAATATTTTTATGATCGTGATCATGAACCAAAAACACATTTCATCCCACATCCGATATATAAGTGTAGACACTATACGGTACTGCTACAGTTACACTGTGTTTAATACTATACAAACATGAAGAATGTACTTATACATATACATACATATATATATATATATAAAAACGTCTTCCTTTAGCGCATCCATCCTTTCAATCGACATTAAAATATAACAAGACAAAGATTTTACGACATCACTATCATAAAATGCAACGATCTGAATGGGGGTTTTAGGGGAGGCAGAAACTGTAATCGATTATAAAAATATTTTTAGTTATATATAAAATATTAATATCTCATATACTTATATGAATAACTTTTCCAAACACATCCCTACACCTCACGTCTCGTACAATCCGGTATTGTTGACGTCTGGGTCTGGCCCTATATTTATATTTTATGATTCAGTAAAATTGGCTTAATTAGCTATATATAAACAGTTTGTCTAATTAGAAAATTCCAGCCATACATACATTTGAATAAAATGAGATTTAGGAGAGAAACAAATTTTAAGTAAAAGAAGAAAATTGTGTCGCTGCTTCAAAAATATTTGTAAGAGAAAACATAAAATCATATTGACTAAAAATATTTTAAGAAGTTACAATTAAAAAAATTAAATGACCGAAAACATGCTTGCAAAAAAAAACGAAGGGAGACATTTTTTTTTTAAAATCTGTTCAGTTGTCCTTATGCAACGGAAATCCTTGCTCGCTCGCTATATATGTAGTTACCGAAATTGATTTTGTCATATATGCACATTATGCACATTTATTGTAGAATGAATAACCACAAAGACAAAATGTAATGTTGCCAGATTAATTTTTTCATAATGTCAGTGAAATCGACGCTACAAACAAAAATAATTTTTAATCTCCGTCATTTTTGTGTCAATTATCATAAGATTAATTACACTTTACGTTGAAATTTAGAATTTTTAAATTTTTTTATTTTTTAATGCGAACATATATGTATGTAGGTCATTACGTCATCAATGACACTTTTTTACTCTTCCCTACCAATTTGCCACTTTCTTTCGTCTTTTTAGGGGCTACCTAAAATATCTCGGAAACTAGACACAATTTTTTTGGTTTGCCAAATAAAAATTCTCCAAAAATTAGGAAAAAAATTAGGAAATGGAGAAAAAAAAGATATTCAACATCAAACATCGAAAAGTGCCACTTTCGTCTTTCTAGTGTTAAAAATCACAAAAAATGATTTTTTTTAATGCCAGCATTCTTTGCCTATATTTTTTTTGAAAATTCTTCCAAAGATGTGACGTCATTTTGCAGCAATATTTGCACAAAAATATCCAAGTGTACTACACTTGGATATTTTTGTG
>JANSTT010001852.1:0-33942 GCA_026745375.1 Platyura marginata
GACTATCTTTCGAGTAAATGAATGGTTTATATCAAAATTAGGTGAACACTGTACCACAGCCTCCCCTATTTTTTGTCAGATTTACTTCAAAAACAATTGGGATCTTACTCTAGGACTACATAATAAACTGTCAAAATTTCAGCTTTCTAGCATCAGTCGTTTGGCAGGAATCTTGATCACGGACAGAGGGACGGATAAATGGATGGATGGACAGACGGACGGACTTGCATATTTCGACTTAGAATTTCACGAGAAAGACAATGGTGTTGGAATACGATGAGTATTAAGGGGCGTTACAAACCAAAGTTATAATTGATTAACACCATACGGGTAAAGAAACCAAAGGTCCCCCCACTCTTTATATTTTTAATTTAAAAGTTAAAATTTAAAAAATGAACCACTCTAATGTACTGTATATATACGGCATGATTGAACATAAATATTAAAACTTATGCATACGAGTATTATGTAAGTTTGTTGTTAGACAATGTCTTAAGACAGGTATTGGGGAATAATATTTTGACTATAATATTTTCTATTAACTACAAGCACATTTTCCACATGAGAACATTTCATTATATACGAAAACTATTTAATTAAATTAATACATATTATTGTTGTTGTTGTTGTTGTTGTTGTTGTTAGTTATAGAATATAGAATCGTGTATAAGACAATGTGTAATATGAAGAAGTAAGACAAACAAAACTAATTTATTAGTGGCTAGCACGCAATTCTAGTTTTAGTAAAATAAATGTCATCATTAAAAATACCGTAGAAATAATATTCTGAATATTTTCCGACATTTATAAATCGAATCGATACAATGTTTTAGACTTTTAGAGAATGGCTTAGTTTAATTCGCTTGACCAATATCTGTGTTTGTTTTTATAAGAAGACATTTTAAACTGTTATTAGTTCAGCTTCATTTAATGATTGTGCGTAAAATTTCAAGCATGATTACCGGTTGTGGTTGTCGCGTAAAATTTACAGAAATTATACTCGTTATATAAGAATGATTGCTGGTAAAAATTTAAAAATGGAAAATAGAAATGTTGCAAGTCAGAGGAGAGGTGGTGGGGGTCAGTGTGGTATAATTTTTTACTTTTTTTTAATTCACCTTAAAGGTACTGCCACACAGAGCGCGATCTGACCGCGACCGTCAGCGGTTTGGAGACGAGCCACAGAAAGCGGTCGGCCGCGATTGCCCGGAGATTAAAACGATCACACACAAAATAAATTGATATTTTCTCACATTATCTATCAAAATTTCATTCAATTCTACCAAAAATTGCAATCACAATAAGAACATTTTTGACATAACGCCGCGGGCAAAAAATATTTTGTATTTCAATGCATTCGAAAATTTGACCGCGGCGGTCTTACCTTGAACGCTGCGGCAGACCGTGCTCTGTGTGCCCGGCTGCATACATATATGTGTATTACAAGAGAACGCCTTGCCGTGCGGTCAAAAAATGACAGATCGCGGCGGGCAGACCGCGCTCTGTGTGGCAGTACCTTAAAGGATTTGCCATTTTTCAAAAGATATCTAAACAAATTTTGTGGCTATGCGTTAGAGATTAAATTAAGCGACCGCAACTAAATTTGATTTATATTTCTACCGGTATAAGTCGATCTAGTCTACTGTTCCCTGATCCTCTACCTCTAAACTGTACTCTATCCGTGGTGAATAAACTGGCAGTTAGATATAAAAATTTTAAAAAAAGAAGCGAAATCGCATCGTACGGTGTTGAGGACAATTTTGTTTTTGAAAAGTGGTGGGGGAAGTGGGGGATGACCCCTAATCGACTTTAAATACAGAGCGGGGTTTTATTGGAAGCTCCCGCAGGGACTAGGTTTTTTTCATTTCTTCATAAAAAATTTAAACCCCCCTAGGGGGTAGGGGAGGGGCGCCATCCAAAAACTTCGAAATAAAAGTTGATAAGGGACAACCACCACTCACTCCCCACAACTTTTCAAATGAAAAAAAAAATCGATATTTCTCCATACAAACTTTAAATCCCCCTAGAAAGCAAAAGAGGGGTGACCGCCAAAAAATCCGCATAGAAACATTGGTCGGGGGGACCCCCTTTATCAATCCCCTCACCCAACTCAGCTCATATTGTAGTATAACTCATTAAAAAAACACGTGGTACGATTAGGGTTAAAATACCTTTCCGCATTGAAGAAAACAAATTTAAAAAAAAAGGAATTAAATTCCAATTCAAATTGGATTACAATCGGATTATAATTAAAAAAATTAAACAGAAAAAAATTGTTCAGTCTCGCAAAAAAAAAAAAACAATTGCCAAATTACCCATCAATTGCAATATGTGTGTGAAACTGCTAAGTGGCTTTTTATTGATGATACACACATTTATAGATGGATGTACATTAGAGTGGTTCACTCGATGTATGGGATTTTTTTTTTCAACATTTCAAAATTGAAAGTAGGCACATTTTTTGTCTTTTTTTATTACGAAAAACAATTGTTCTACGACTTTTAGATTTTTGTACACATTCAACTTCATCTGCCCCACCCCTCCAGCCCCTAAACTAACAAAGTGCGTTTTTTTAGAATTTCTAGAATAAAAAATCTTCCATCTTACAATTTAATAGAATAAAAATTTATAAAAACGAACCACCCTTCTTTAGAAATTAACTTGGAAAAAGTGAAATATCTTGGTATCGGCCCACCCTATTAATAAGTTGAATGACTCATTTTTATGTAATTTTTTCAGATCTACAACTTTCTCTTATAACATTTTTCCCTAAAATCTAAAATAAAGGCGCGAGACTAGTTATTATGAAAAAAAATGCAAATTGCATAGTTTTAGGGGCTCTTAAAACAGATGAAGACGACCGAAAATCAAAAAGTCGTAAAACAAATGTTTTTCGCCAAAAAAAGAGAAAAAAAGTTCCATCTTACAATTTAATAGAATAAAAATTTTAAAAAACGAACCACCCTACTCAAGGCATGATCTTGGAAAAAGTCAAATATCTTGGTATCGGTCCACCCTAATGACTCATTTTAATGTAATTTTTTCAGATCTACAACTTTCTTTTATAACATTTTTCTCTAAAATCTAAAATAAAGGCGAGAGACTTACTTTATATGAAAAAAAATAAATAAAATGCAAATTGCATAACTTTAGGAGCTCTTGATACAGATGAAGACAACCGAAAATCAAAAAATTGTAAAGCAAATGTTTTTTGCCAACAAAAAAAAAGACAAAAAATGTGCCCCTTTCAATGTGATAAAATTAAAATATGAACCACTCTAATGTATCAAATTATAATAAGGTGCGCGAGTACACGATATATGGTGCTCCAATTTTCATCAAATAATAATTTTTTTTTTCTTCTTTCCAGAGTTAATTATGGATGTCAGTTTAAGCTTTATTTTTGTATATTGTTAACATTCCAACGGCAGACTGTGTGTTTTCATTTTAATGACTTTTTAAAGACGAACATTAATCAAGCGGCCCGGTTATTTAACTCGAAACAAAGACGTTTTTTTGTTTTTTTTTGTGTTCTCTAATCGATGATCCGAGAAATTATAGTCGAAATTGGTAATGTTGCCATTCTATATTATGCATGACTGGATAATAATTGAAGATTTAAATTTTCTGTTTTAAAAACCTGTGTGGCTATGTGTGTGCGCATGATCATAACATTATGGTTCTCTCAATTAATAGAACATAAATAAATAATTTTGTGTGGAGTTAATTAAATTAAATATCGACATAAATAATTATTCTAATTAAATGGTGTATACTCACTTTCACCGGTATTTGATGGTTCCAATGTCCATAATTGTTTCTTTTTAAGACTAGCTCCGTTTGCATTTAATTTATATCCAAAAGTTTCGGCCGTCATATATTTGTATAGACCATTTATAAGACCAATTGTCCACCATCCTTTTTGTTGATTTTGCGATAATATATCACCATTTGTGTGATTTTGTTCAATGCTTTGGCCATTCATGGTTTTTCTGATGCTAAAAATACAAAAAAAAGGTAAAATTTAAAATAATACACGGTAAAAAATGACTGTTTGTTATATACAAAAAAAAAATGATATAAAAATATGTAACTACTGAGATTGTAGGAGAATTCAAAAATATATCGAACTCGAAAATTAATGAGTTTTAAATAAAATCATACTTTGGGTGTCAGTTGGATAAATAGTTAATGCCGCAAGACAAAAAATTGAGCGGCGAATGAAATTGAAAAACAAATCGGGTCGAATAATCACAAATTATTTATACTAGGCGCTTTCGAGATGGTGGCCCGCCTGTTGTTGTTGTTGTAGCAGCCTTTCGCTATCTTTATGCAGTCTCTATTTCTAGGTCCAAAAAGTGAGCCACTGCGATTGGGTTTTGTCCACAGGTCAATAATATGCGTTGCGGGCATTTAAATAGATGCGCAGAAAGTGATAATTCTTATATTTTTTACTCTCTCTCTCTCTTTTACTCGCTGCTAACGCTTACATACTATGTAACTGCTGTGTTATTTAAAATGTTTTCTAAGGACACGAGCTTTTTTTAGATATCAAGTAGAAGACATCCCTCCTATAACACGGTAGATAGGTTCCAACATAATTTCGTGTTTTGTATGCGAGATCTATTGTTGGACTACCGTGTTATACGAGAATTTTCTTATCATGTTATAGCGAAACCGTGCTATAGTAATTATTTCATCGTGTCAGATTTAAATCGTTTTGTAGGAGGGAGGGCGGGCTAGTTTTATGTTAAATTCAAATATAGAAAACGTTGGGAGTAATTTTAAAATTATTTAAAGAATATTAGAGTACAGTCAAACCTGTTTTTTTGGGTTTTTTTTTTGGTGCGAATTTTTTTTTATGTGGTTGGAGACAATTTTTTGAAGAAAATGAAAAATCTCCATCACAATAGACTTTAAACCTATTTTTGTGAGATTTTTTTTGTTATGCGGTCCCTATCCACCCCACACAAAAACAGGTTTGACTATACTATGTAGGTTACTGGTGCACCAAGCTATTTTTAAATAAAATTGGCCTACACCTCCAAAGAAGTTGGACACAGTGCTGATTTTTATAAAGGAATTTTAAAGATAGCAAATGGGGCTTTCGATCAAAAATCTATGCTTAGGGCGCCAAATGTTGTGTTACAGACTTGTTATGTAATATTTTTTTGTACAACTCAATAAATACAAATACTCATACACTGCAAACAGAAAAGTACTCATCGTGATTATACAGTGAAAACTGCCTAATGCTACGATTACACGAACTGTTAAAAGTAACAGTTACTGCTGTTTTTCTGACAGTTGGCAACAGTTGCCGTGTAATCGCCTTAACAGTTGATAATAGTTGGCGACAGTTGTCTCAACTGTGACTGTCAAAAAGTAGCAGTTCGTGTAATCGCATTGCACCGTTGTAACTGTCGGTTTTGGTGAATTTTAACAGTTATCAACTGTGACTATGGCAACTGCTATTTCCAAAGTCACAGTTGACAGTTGATATTATGTTGTTGAAGTTTGAAGTTTGAAGAAAAATTGTTCTAGTTGCAGATTATAATAATAATAAATAAAATAATTAAAAAAAATAAGTGAGCAGCATCAAAACATACCAATAATTCACGATCCATTTTTTTTATTTTCACAATTATTATTACAATCAAAACAATACAGCAATTGTGTTTTGTGTTCTACGTTGACACAGACACAAATGCCATTGATCACTGGAAAAAGCTAATATGATTACACGAACTGCTACTTTTGACATTTGGGTCGCAGTTGAATATGTGTAGTTGACTGTTTTGGTGATTACATGAACTGTCGTCAAATGTTACCAACTGTCGATGGCAGCAACAGTTGTCAACTGTGGCCAACTGGTAAAAGTATCAGTTCGTGTAATCGTAGCATAAGACGGAAACCTGCATTGGACGGAACTTTTTTTTTTTTATTGTTGATTTTTCCATTCAAACCAACAATAAACCCAAATGTATTTCTTACATTAAAAATTAAGAATAAAAAAAATTTTTTTTCATTAACTCTGAGTAAGATGGAAACCTATTTAAGACAGAAAAATATTTCCCGGTCCCTTGAGGTTCCGTCTTCGGCAGGTTTCACTGTACATAGATCATCATACACACACGCGTTCTTTCACGTTAATAATATATCATATGAAATGTTTCAATTAATGCTTAAACCTGATTATTTTATACTTTTTTGCTGTTATATTGCATCCAACAAAATATTTTGCTATGGATATTTCCTCGATTTTCTATTTTAATCTTGGTATTACCTGAAGTAATTTGTGCTGTACAATAAAAAAGGCAAGTACATGTCATATATACATAAGTATGTGTACGTACAATGCAGTAATAAAACCATGTTTGAAAAAAAAATCTAGTTGAACAGATTCTACCTTTAAAGAATTTAAATTCAATTTGTCGATGAACATTTATTTACATATTGTTGTAAAGCAATTATTTTATTATTGTAGATTCTTCTTCAATTTTGACAGCTTTGACAGTAAGTATAATTTTGCCATCATAAAATCTAAATATTTTCTATATAAAAGTTATAGACCCATGCCCATGACCCCCCATCAAATTAATGTCATTATTTTAATGACCCTAAAGCGGCCGAAAATCCCTAGGTCTCCGATGGACATATTAGATATCCCTCGTTTGGTGACTTGCCCCTAGGCTACCATTCCAAGAGATCGGTGAACCCCAGAATGGTTGACCCAGGATTTCCGACAGGTGTCTCTTTCCCGATACGGCTGGGCATTCTCATTGTAAATGCTCAGACGTCTCAGGCCAGTTCCTCCGCAAAATCTGCAGGTTGGTTCCAAAAACCACACCAAGCCTGCATAGGTGTGCTTTGAACTGGCCGTACCCGGTAAGAAACTCTGTTAGTTTTTTAACCCTAGCTCTTGGAAGGGAAATTAAATATTTCGATCCAGATTGCTCCGGTCCTCTGATGAGTGCTTTAGCTTGTCTGCATCCTGATTGTGCCCTCCATTTTGCCAGATGCCTCTTCCTGAAGCCTTGTTCTTGCAGAGGTCTCCAAGCTCTAACCGGTAAGCCCACGAAAGATTCAGGTGAGTACTAGTTCCTATTTTCGCTAACTCATCAGCCCTCCAGACCTGAATGTCCACTCACCCATAGGATTGCGACAGTGTTTTGTTCTGCCAAACTTACCAAAGCTTAAAAGCATTTATATACCAGTCCCGAGGTGAGTTTGAAGAAGGAGTCAAGTGCTTTCGGCGCTGCTTAACTGTCGGAGAAGAACCTAACATGTTGGCCCTCAATCCCCGCGAAGAAGACGACTTATTAGTGGGTTGGTTGGTTGGTTAGAGTAGCGAGACGTATGGTCTCCAATTAGCACAGTTGTGCCGTTTTGATACCACTGAACACCCTATTTGTCGTTATGGTCAATTGGGAGGTTCAGCTGCAGCCATTTAGAGGCATTAAGGAATTCTAACACCTCGTTAACTGTTTTTTTGTTGATTGCTCCTAGGTGGTTAAGACTGTGATTACCTAGTGCCTTGAACCTGGTTCTGGTTATTAGTGGAGAGGGGAAATTATTTAATTCTATTCTTAATATAAATTTCTAGCAAAATATCCATAAAAATATGTAATAACCGAAGTCAGGCAGTTATAAAGTTATAATACTACCAAAGCTATTAAAGAAAAGAAAAGAAAAAACCACTTTGTACAAAATTAAGATTTCATCCATATATACATAAGTATTGGATAATTATAGGTCATTTAGATTAACTGTTTTACATAAAATACTTTTATTATATACTCAAATGTATGAATGTATAAATACCAGTTATGTTTGATCAGAAGTCTTCACTTCTCATTAACCGTTTGTTCTTCTCGCATCTTCGTTGCAAAATTTATGTTAAGTTTTGCCCATAAAAAAAAAAAAAAAAAATTCTATGAATAAATCAAGTTCCTCCAATTTCTTATTATAGATTTTACTCGATTACAATATTGACACGTGCTATGGTACAAGAAACAAGATGAATAAATGCTGTATTAATCTTAAAGATGATTTTTGTTGTTGTTGTTGGATTTTTTTTCCCTACTTAAATTACATGATGATAATTAATCATATATTAAAGAAAAGTGTTAAGTCTGATGATGGTATTAGATCTTAATTGGCTGGGTATGAGAATAATCTTTCGGTTTTTTTTTTCTTGTTTTTTTTTTTTGGTTCTTGTTGTTGTCTTTATTATCTCTTTTCCTGTTAGTGTCTGGTAAAAATTTTAATAGTTTTTTTTTAAAGTAAAGTGATTTTTAACAATGATTACCCAAATGATTTTTTTTCTTTCTTGGACCGGCTGGAGCCCGGCTTTAATGATTGCTGAGTTTTTTTTTTATAAAAATATGAGTAGGTAAAATTTTTGTTCCATAGATGTATAGACGATGGATCTTTATAAGGAAGGTGTCTGGTGTGTGTTTTCACTAACTTGTCATCATCATCATTGGCCCTGATTCATTGTTCCATTTCCTATACAAGGAACTCAAGAGAATATCTATGATGAAGGATATCTACGGCGAAGAATTCTAGTAGAATCTATATCTGACAGTTCCACTTAAAGTTTCACATGTCATTTTTTTTATGTCATCTCCTGCCATTATGTACGTCAGTATGTACGGACACCATACAGTTTTTGATTAATATCAAATCCCAAAATACGTTGGAGTTGGAGGATATTCCAAGTGATTGACCTTTTTAATATCTCATCACCAGGATTCCGGTTCTGCCAAATGATTGTCAGATTCCGGTTCTGTCAAATGATTGTCAGCCATTAAAAATTGGACTAAATACTAAACAATTAGTTGGGAACTTTTCACAATTACAGATTTCTCAAAGATTTTCGAAAAGAATTTTTTGCGATCAATTGTCACCACGATAAAGTAAGACTTAATGAGAACGAACAGGTGAAGAAGCTAGAAATGACGTTATAAAACAAAAATAAAATCTTTCCTTCTACACTCTCCTAGCTAGATTTAAAAATTTTTAAGGATAGATAAAGAGGCATAGATGAAAATGGCTACAGAATGAAAAACTTAGAAATGGAAAAGGAAGTAATAGCGAGTTAAGCTAAATTTAAATATAATCCTTTATTGTGAGGTGTCTAAATAAAAAGGAGAATTTTGTTATTCCTTAATCGACCAAATGGCTCAGTGGATTGAGTGGTTCCCGGGTTCGACTGTCCGACTAGGCTGAAAACAAGAAAATGTTTTTCTCTGATGTGTTGACTCTTATCTGTTAAAAAACAGTGAAGAAATTATCTCAGAATGACAGTGCTTAAAGGGTGTCAGGTGAAATGTGCGAACATTTGTAAGGTTTCCAGTAGAAACATCTCAAGCGCTGCATTTCCACAAACACGCAAAAAGAAGATGTCGTCATATAAATGCGAAAATGTATATTTAGTGGTAACAAAACGGCACAATTATGCTAATTGAGTAGATCAAGATAGATCTTGGCAAAAAAAGAAGATTTCATTTCACTATTGACATTTCCCACCAACTAGTGCAGGTGCACCACTGGAAAATTAATTGTTTTGGGGAGTCTTCTTAGGAAATATTTTCAAATGGAAAAATTGTCTATCGAGATGGAAAATCACTTTTAACACTTTTACCGCAGGACAGTTACATTGGACCAATACTATTTATCGTTTCTATTAATGACACTATGATTTCTTAAAAAGGAATAATTTAAAAATCTTTTATAGCCAAAATATCAATATTTCTCCAATTTTAACGAATTCCATTGATTTTGATTCAACATAAAAAAAAAAAAACCATAAAGACACAGAGACAGAGAGAGAGAGAGAGATATTGAACACAGTAGGTATTCGGATATTCAGACAAAATACAAATCGACCATTACACAAAAAAAAACACCTTCCGACGGGTTTGATGATAATAAAATAATTAATTAGCATGCAAATCATGTATGCAGCAGCGCGACCATAAGTGTAAAACATTCATGTAAAAAAAAAAATTAACCACAAAATATTTCAAACGGATTGTTAGTCATCTAACAAATAGCAACAACAATAATGATAACAGCAATTCTTTTTTTCTTTTTTTTACATAATTATTTATTTTCTATAATAATACTGGTAGAACTACAATATACAGTAAATGGACAGTGAACTTGGGACGATATAGATTTTTCAGAATTTGTGCACAAAAATGCGTCTAATTTAGTCAATTTTTTATTCGATTTGGCTAAAATTTTGCACCAACATGCACCATAATGTTTGCAACAAGATTACTGCGATTTTTAGACGTTTCTTTTGAGCTGAAGTTCATCTTTTTCTTTAAATATGTCATATTTGCATTTAAAATAGCGCTATGTAGACACACGAAGTTTTCAGTTATTGTTATGGCTTTAGGAGGGCTGTGAGGCTACAGACCCTTCACCACTGAGACCTAAAAGATCTATTGTAGATGATGTTTAAATGTCCTCGTTTAGCGAGGTGCTATTAATGAATTTTAACACTCGCGATGGATTATTCTGGCGAAGCCTCTTATTATGTGCCAAGACCAGACAATCGCAGAGTATGTGTTCCGCCGTTACGTCCTCTTCGATACAGAAGCGGCATGAGGGATCAGATGTTCTGCCGATTTTGTGGCGATGATAACTCATATGGCAGTAGCCTGTAGATACATAGTTCAGTGTAAATTCTGAGGCTGTTTTTGTGAAGCCTTAACAGTTGTTGGTAAGATTATTGGTTTAGCGGTTTTTTTCCTTCTTGGATGTCAAATTTAACCTTCATCTGGGCGCACGGACGGTAGTTTACTGTCACATTCATAAAAAACGCGCGTAACGACCACTGGTTGGTGTGTAGGGGAGTGGGAGGGAGTATTCTCTAGTTACGTTGTTTAATACTAGAATTTTGAAAATTTGAACTAAAGCGATTAGCAAAAAATGTTGAATACAGAGAGACGGTAAACTGCAGTCGCACGCCCGTTGATACTACGGAAGGGAGCGCGCCCGAATGAAGGTTAAGAGGTAGGTATTAGTTTTTTTTTTTTTTAACATAATAATATTTTAAAAGTAGTCAGCCCCGAAGTAGCTTGCCCCATACTAAATCATTTGTTTTCATCCTAATAGTCAATCTTATTGCAAAAATTATGGATGTTTGTGCAAAATTTCAGCCAAATCGAATAAAAATTGACTAATCGATTTTGTGTGAATATTTTACCATGTAGTACCAAATTCAGTGTCCATATACTGTATATGTGACGTATCAAATGTTTTGTATAGACAACATTGGCATTTTATTAACGTAGCCTAGATGGATATAATATTGCAATGCTAACCAACAACAACAACAACAAAAAGATGATCTTCAAGTTGTTATATTCTACACTATGCTATTGAAGATAATTTCTATCTATAGTTATGAGAAAAAGATGATGGAAAAAATGCTGAAGAATGCCTGGAGAAATATTGTGACCAATAATGGTAGTACATAGTAGTAGTAAAAGGTAAAGAGTAGTACTTAGACACTATAATAGTCGTGTATTATGTAAATTGATGGAATATAAATACAAGGAACACTTAAAAATGATTATTATTCAGTTGCGATAAGTGAAGTATTTTTAGACGTATGACGTATTGGGATATTGTTTAAAATTTAAATGTTGTGTATGGAGGGGATGGTTTTTTTTGGGTTTTTTTTAATGTTTTATTGTTGATTAAAGTTAAAGGAAATTAGTATTCGAGCCAGATAAGTATAATCTTTTAGCGTATAGCGATAAATCGTAGTGTATTCTGCGCATTTAAATGAGCTAATTTTTTATTAACGGAAGTTTTTCTGCAATTACATGAATGTTTCCGCTTTCAATTTTATTTCAAATAAGGCTTTGTGTAGAGAAAGAAATTGTGAGCGAATGAATTTGTGATGATTAAGGGAAAAAAAAGTGGAACTGCATTGGCCATACGGTGAGAAGGCCTAAGGGTGACATCGAGAAATCTTCTCGCTCGACTGGAATCTGGTAAGAAAATCGAACAAGAGGCCGTTCAAAGAATACGTGGCGCAGTACCATACTAGAAGAAGCCAGGGCCCAGTGTGGAATTAAGTGAAGACATAGAACAAGATAAGATTACGGCATTTTGTGGATGATCTATGCTCCAGTGCGGGGTAAAAAAAAGATCATGATGATGATTTTATTTTCAACATAAAAATGAAGAGTTTGGTTGCTATTCGTGGTTTTTTGTCTATGTTCGAGTTCCGAGCCTCAAACATACTGCATTAATTCAACCATCGCAAAATCATGCTAAATAGACGCTGTATCATTCATGAGAGAGAATTTAATGAGAGTTCAATAATTTTAATTCTCTTACTATTGAATTGTAAAAAATTGTTTGCATTCTGCATCGCGGAGTGAAAATAAGCACAAATGTCAAATTTTAAACACAGGGCGGAACAAAAATTCTTAGAACTGGCTCCTTTCATGAATATCTCTAAATTATGCTAAAAAAAAATTTAACAATTAAGGATTCAGGCAGATCAGATAAAATTTGCATTTTAAAAATATAAAAAATAAACAGAAGTACTTAAGTCTACAAATCTACGTACCGGCATTACGACAATAATTATTTTTTCATTGACGTTATTTTATGGTTGTTCAGTCATAAAATATTAAAGATCATCATCCATTTTTTTTTTCATTGAATGATCATTAAAATTGATTGGCAATAACCAAATTGTCGGT
This sequence comes from Platyura marginata, assembly GCA_026745375.1. Lineage (NCBI taxonomy): Eukaryota > Metazoa > Arthropoda > Insecta > Diptera > Keroplatidae > Platyura > Platyura marginata. The sequence continues at coordinate 12,741 of JANSTT010001852.1, forward strand.
TATGAACCAATACCGCCAATCATCCATATTTAATGACATTTCACGAACATATGAATGTAGCTATTAATTTTGGCAGATAAATCCAACCAAAAAAAAGAAAATCAAATAAACTTTTGAAATAATTGGACGTATTGGTCGTTAGCAGAGGAAATGGGCAGGTGAAAAATTATAAAAATATTTTAAAATTTTAATCGATTTCTAAATTCGTGAATACTGTACCTGTACCTCTACATAATCTAAAAATTTATAAATTAACCAGTAAAGAAGGAATAATTGGCTATGCCGATTATAATATACCCTTATGAGTAATTTTTTATTATTATTACGACTTTGTCCATGTCTATTTTCTCTGTACAACAAATAAATATATTGAGTATATTCAATACAAATGAAAAAAAATGAAAGGAGCAAAAAATTAATTATAACGCCATAACGGTAGATCGTAGAACTTGTTGGTCAATTAATGGAATCTTATTTTCTAGCATTTTTATTATATTCATTTTTTCCGTAACACAAATATTTTACGAGTAAATGATTAAAAAGCCTAGAAATTACATACAATTGATTGCAGCGCCATAACGATAGACCGTAGAACTTTTTGATCTATGCATGAAATTTTCATTTTTGTATTCTCTATAATTGTTGTTATATTCATTTTTTTCTACATTCCGGCTATCTTTCGAGTAAAATCCAAAATACTACTCGAGAACTACAACCGAAAGAGGTACGAGGTTAGTATAAGAATTAGCAAAAACAGACTTAGGATGCTGACGGGACTCCTGATAGGTCATTGTAGGCTGAAGGGAAACCTTAGGAAGCTGGCTTTAGAAGAAAGCGGCACGTGCAAGGTTCTGTGAAGAAACCCCAATACACCTCCTTACAGAATGCGGAGCATTCATCCACAAAAGGAGAGATCATTTGGGGAACTACTACCTGACCGAGAAGGATCTTCCACCCCTTAATCCACTCAAAATCCTAAAATTCCTCAAGGAAACAGGACTTGAGGAGGTACTCTAAATAGTGGAGAGGCTCTGTGAAGATAGAAGTAAGAAATCGAGTAATATTAAAATTACGTGAACACTGTACCACAGCGTCCCCTATACCTTGTCCAATTTGCTCCAAAAACAATAGAGATCTTAATGTGCATTAGATTTAGCAATACTTGAACATATTTTTGTCTTATTAATAAACATTCTGTGTGGCGGCTTATCAAAGTGTGTGTAGCTCACTATCTATTTTATCTACGGAATGCCACTGTGCAACGTTTACAAATTACAAAGTCGTCACATATTCTTTATTGATATTTTATGCATTTCTGAGTTTGCTCCATTTGGACACTAATAGGTAGGTACGGCCCTGTCACTATTCAACATAATGGCATACTTTTAATCTAAAACAACGAATAGGTTTTTGGAGAATAATTTTTAAATTAAAATAAATACAAATAAAAAAACCACACCAAACTCTTTTTTCTATGTTTTTATGTGTCTATAGCACACAATACCAAATTATCGTTCATCTGGAATTGTTAAACATCTCATCTACCGGTAAATTAACACGAGAATTAAACTTTGATATCATCAATCATCAAATCAACAAAAACAAATCCGCTAGGTAACATTAAAAGAAAGATAGAGAGAGAGAGAGAGAGAGAGAGAGAGAGAGAGAGAGAGAGAGAGAGAGAGAAAGAATGAGAGAAAAAAAAATTAATTTCAACTTATTTTATAAGAATTTTTTTCTTTTTTTAGGTGAACGAATCATTTAACGACATTACTACACAATTTTGGCCGAATGTTTTGCACAGAACAGCACAGCAACAACAAAAATAATGCAACCAAAAATATGTAATCAAACATAAAATTTATGAATAAACATTAAAATGTCACATTACAAGGACTGGTTTGGCCAAATTGTTTATGAATGAACTGAACACACACACCATTTATATAGAAATATTTAAGTCAGTTGAGGTTTTTTGGTAAAATGCGTTGGAGGAGGGTTTTTTTTGTTTAATGACACACCGACACACAAAAAGAAAAAAAAAACAAAAAAATATTTTCTCTGGTTGTGCGACTTTCAAGTAACTCTTTGAATGTTATTTAATACAAACATTTAAAATTATTTTTGGATGATCTTAAAGGCTATGTAAACAAGGGATGTGCATTCCGAAAAGATGTGCCACCATTATAATAATACCACATGGAACTAATGTACTTAAAAAAACCAGTAAAGAAGGAAAAATTGACTACGCCGATTATAATATACCCGTATGCGTACTTTTTTTATTATTTACAACTTTGTACGTGTCTATTTTGTCTGTACAATTGGGTGAATTGAATAGAAATGATTAAAACCCTAGAAATGACATAAAATTGATTGCAGCGCCATAACGGTATTTTGTGGAACTTTTTAGTCTTTGAATGAAATTTTCATTTTTTTATTCTCTATCATTTTCGTTATATTCATTTTTTCCGTAATCTAAATACTTTTCAAGTAAATGATTAAAAACTATAGAAATTCAATAAAATTGTTTGCAGCGCCATAACGGAAGGTCGTACAACTTTTTGGTCTATGAAAGAAATCTTCGTTTTTATATTCTGTATAATTGTTGTCATATTCATTTTTTCTACATTTCGACTATCTTTCGAGTAAATGAATGGTTTATATCAAAATTAGGTGAACACTGTACCACAGCCTCCCCTATTTTTTGTCCGATTTGCTCAAATAGAGATCTTACTTTAGGACTACATAATAAACTGTCCAAATTTCAGCTTTCTTTAATTATGTGTCAATAAATTTGTGAGTTACAGTATGTACGGTTAACATGTTAACTACAAAATGACCCACAGGTGTGTCATAAATTTTATTATTATGGTGCCACGTAGACCAAATATATACTAAATTTTAGTGTAATATAGATTCGTGGTACCTGGATAATTACTTTTTTTTTATATAAATATATGGTAGTAGGTGGTTTGATCTTGTTGACCAACGCTAACGAAACACCCTATGCAATAATAAGAACAAAGACAAAAGTCTTATCGGTTTGTTATGGTAAATAATAAAGAGTAACAAAATTGTGTACCAAAAGACTTTACAAAAAGCATCAAGAAAAACCAAATGACCATAAAATTTAATTGACACAAAAAAAGGGCACATGCTAAACAACAACAACAACAAAAAACTAAAATGTCCCATGTAGATTGTGCTGCTGCAACAAAAAAAAGAAAAAAGAAAAAAAGGCAATCATAAGATTTTTGCATTCGCAAAGTACACATGGTTCTAATAATAACGCAGCGTGAGATATGCTTCGACGCATTGCGAGAATATTAAAATTCTGCAAAATTAAATTTGTTATGGCTGTTTGAAGAAATAAATGTTGTCTGAAGATTGTGTGAGATGGTCGTAGACTACCCAAATGATGAGATCTTATTATGACAATAATTATATGAATGAGATAGTTTTTCTGCCTTATAAGAATCTGGTTTAATGGATATTTGGAAGGGGGGGGGGTATTTAATATATACAAGTAGAAGAAGCAATAAAGTGACTTTATAGTCACCAATTCAAAGACATTAAATTTCGATCGGATAGGTAACTGAAATTACTGAACCTCAACGATCTACACATACAACTGAAAAACTTGAAGCCAAGAGATTACCACAAGCTACAATGTTCGATCGTGTGATAGCAAAAGTGACAAACAAACCGGTTTTTTGGTCCGTGTAATTCCGCCTATTGAATTATAAATGGAACAAAATCATCAATGTCGAGTTATCTTAGGTGCTATCTCTGGATATTCGGCAAAAACTAGAAACTAATATCACTTGAAACATTCCACCACAAGGAAACAGGAAGTAAAAGCACCTAAACTCTGGGTACAGTCAATTCAATCCTTTAGTATGAAATTGTCAGGAAAACTTCCATGTTAGACAAACTTATTCTGGAATTACGATATATATAAAATTACAGACAGATGTCCTTGTAAGAGATCTACATGAAGGCGTATCTCGAGGGATGCCCAGGAATTGAGAAGATGATGAAGACATTTATTCTCATTTATTCTACATCCTAGAAAATATTCCAAGTGCCTGTCCATCAATTGTAGTGTTGTAGTAAATGCCTAAAAACATGTCTTGTAATTGGATCTTTAGCCTTGAGCAGATTATAATCACTCAGGATTCAGAAGTATATACCTTGATTCCAATATGGAAGTCTAGCGGAGAGACTGCCAAGTACTTGTGTTAATAAACCATTCCTAGGGACACGCGTCAATATCATCATCATAAGGGTCTTTTCTTTCATCTATCTGTCTAATTTATGGTCATTTTCGAATTTGGTTATTCACAGTTGGCAGCACTGTGATATGACAATTGTGGTTTCTGCTTTATAAACAAGAATATTTGTATGAACACATTTTCTTTAGAGGGCGCGAGATTGAAATCCATTTTTTAGGGGGGGGGGCGCTTTTAAAAAAGTTTAAGGACACCTGCTCTAATCCACAGTACATATGTCAGATAGAAATACAAACTTCCATTTTTTGACAGTCAAACGATATAATTAACCTTTATCCGGGCGCGCAAACGGCAGTTTACCGTCACATTCATAAAAGCGCGCAAAACGACCACCTATTGGTGTGTAGGGGAGTGGTAGGGAGTTGTATTCTCTAGTTAAGAGGTTTAACACTAGAATTTTGAAGATTTGGACTGAAGCGATTGGCAAAAAATGCTGAATACAGGAAAACGGTAAACTGTCGTCACGCGGCTGGTGCTACAGACGGGGGCGCGCCTGACTGAAGGTTTAAAAAAAATCTAACAATCCGATTTACATAAAGCGACTAATACTGCTTGGCAAGTACAAAAAAAAACATATTGGCTAAGGCTATAAAACTATTAAAGCTGTGTCTCGCTAGCCATATTATAGCTATCGAATATATCGATTAAAGCTAATGAATTGAGAGAAAGAGAGGAAAAAAAATGGCCAAAATGTTAAAAGTGCAAAATATTTAAACGTGGAATCATTTACCGTCGATAATTATACCTGTGACCAGTGCTAGTTGCATGTGTAAGCGATCCGGTAATAAATTGCGATTAAAACTCTTACTGTTTCATATCACATTCAAGCTATAATTAAAATTCAAACATTTAAAAGATGATAAACTAGTGTCAGTATACGCTATAATTACCCTATAAAAATTTACTGTAAATGTACACAAATACAAAATTCCATACCGAACATAAACTATAATAAAATCTTTGCCATTTAAGTGGTAATAATAAATATCGTGCAAAACTTTTTATTTATATTAATTAGAATTTGAAGAGTGGAAGGTGCAAACACATTTGCCACAAGATATACAATAGCCGGATTAATGGCATTTAAAATCAAAACCGCGAAAATGATGCACGCGAATGATGAAAATATATATGAAAAATGATGATGAAAAATCCCATTACAATATAAAATATCTCGTTTTGTATTTTAAATAAATGTTTTATATTAAGAAAGTAAATCATTTTCAATAAGATCTTATGAAGAATAAACCGTTTCAGTATATCAACACTAATGTTATCTTGTCTTGATAATAATGAATAACCCCATAATATCTTGTTCGATGTACATAAATTAGAAAAAAAAACAGGAAGTAGAAGACCGATGATTTATATAAAATGAAAATCTTTAAAATGTTCTTAATCGAAGTACAGTTTCTTGTAGAGGCTATAATTTATTTATATATTATATAATCTCATTTTATGTATAAATCGATTGGTTACAATTTGTTACAATTTAGTTGTTGGTTAGTGGGCGCACTAGAGTAATAAACCGAATCCATTCAAGCAGAAAACAACACGATTTCCAATTTAATAATTTTGTTTTCATACAGAAAATTTCACAAGGAATCCTGAAGTGTTCTTGAAATTTAACCTGTAAAGAAGGAATAATTGGCTACGCCTATAGTAAGTACTCATTTATTATCTAAGACTTTTTGCGTGTCTATTTTGCTTGTAGCAATTGAGTAAATTGAATAGAAATGATTAAAAACCATTGAAATGACATAAAATTGATCGTAGCGCCATAACGGTATATTGTAGAACTTTTTGGTCTATTAATGAAATCTTCATTTTCTTATTCTCTATCATTTTCGTATATTCATTTTTTCCGTAATCTAAATATTTTACGAGTAAATGATTAAAAAGCCTAGAAATGACAAAATTGATTGCAACGCCATAACGGTCGATTGTAGAACTTTTTTGGTCTATTAATGGAAGCTGCATCTTTTGATTCTCTATCATTTTTGTTATGATCATTTTTTCCGTAATTCAAATATTTTACGAGTAAATGATTAAAAAGCCTAAAAACGACATGCAATTGATTGCAGCGCCATAACAATAGTTCGTAGAACTTTTTGGTTTATGAATGAAATCTTCATATTTGTATTCTCTATAATTGTTGTCATATTCAATATTTCTCCATTCCGACTATGTTTCGATTAAAATGGTTTTTGTCAAAACTATGTACACACTGTACCACAGCCTCCCCTATACTTTGTCCGATTTGCTTTAAAAACTATAGAGATCTTACTCTAGGACTACTTAATAAATTGTCACAATTTCAACTTTCTAGCTTCAGTCGAAATCTTGATCACGAACAGACAGACGAACTGACAAGGATATTTCGATTTAGAATTGCGTAACAAACTCCGTACCAAAGTTATAATACCCTTCGATTAACATCATACGGGTATACAAATTTCAGTATGTAGTTGTAGGATTTCATAATGGAAGTTGATCGATTAACACACCAAAAATGACATTTATCACAGAACTTCCATCAAAACAGTTCAATATTCAATGCGGTTGATTATGTCACGGTCCATTGATCACACACGACTAAAATTGAATCGTCCTAATTGAATCTCGTTAATAATTTCAAAGAAATTCAAGATAATAATGATTTAAGTCTGTCCCGTAGACCTTTGAAATTGCTAGAGACTAGAGAATAGTCTCAAAATTGTACGCCAACAGCAAAACACAGTCTCAAAATGAACTGAAGTGTCTTTATTAGACTTTTTTTTTGGGATTTATAGGCCGAGCCAAAAAATAATAAAGTAATGACCTTGAATAACAATTTCCACTGTTGGAATAATAAATTTTAGGCCACTTGAACGGAACAATTATCGAACAATACCTTCGATGATCCTATAATAATTAATGTTTTTGACATAAGACTTTCGGACATTGATTGTACCGGTGAGTTCGAGCACCGGTCTAGACAAATGGATTTCCTTGAAACGACATTTTTTTTTTTTTTTTGTTCCGCCCGGTATATAAATTTGTGAGCCAAAGTAAGTTTCTCCTGCTTAAATTTTTTGATCTCAAAAAAAAAAAAAAATCTCATCTCAAGTCCCTCCCTAATACGTAATTCTATGATTTGGTATTTTAAAAAAAAAAAAAAAAACATTTTTAAATTGAATCAATCCACAGTCGATGATTTAATTTTAAATCCATCAAATAACAGAGGAAACATATTTATTATTGAACACAAACAAATAATGTAAACTTCAAATTTGAGGGGTTGGAAGGAAAACAAAGATATTGATTTGAGCTACGCACAACACACACAGAGATCTACGCACCTCTCCACCTCCATATGAATGTAGAGAAACATTTTTTTTAATGAAATGGAACACAAAAAAAAAAAACCGATTATTTTTGAAAATTACTAATAAAATATGGCAACAATTTAATTTCAATAATTTGATTTGCATATCGTACAAATACAAAGAAAAAGTGCATGTCTAGAAAAAAAAAGAAAAAAAAAATTACCCATGACTAGGTAGGTACTGTGCGTACTTCTACAACTACAATTCATACATACAAATGAGCCGGGTAAAAATGTCTAGTCGGCGTTTCCGCAACTTCTGATAAACTAACAAAAAATAAAAAATGTAACGAATTTCAAGTAACATTACGGAATTGAATTAATTTTTTTTGTTACGAATCAAAGGAATCGAAATAAATCAAAACATCAATCAATAAAAAAATAATAAAATTCCTGTTAATCCAACTTTAACGACCCTATAATCTTCATGTTAAAGCAATTATCATTCGAAAAACGAAACTATTTGTTAGAGACAACTTTATTCCTGCCACACCTTATATTTTTCCCCGTCTCCCTTGCAATCATTTCTTCCATTGAACCGTCCAAACTAATACTTGTACACAAAAACATACAATTTTCATCCCTTCTGAGAAGAGGGTAAATAATATTTTTCGTTATACACCCGCAATTTACTATATGACAATATATTTCTCTCTCTTTTTGTCTCTCTACAATATAGAAATGTCGGCGGAACATTAAAAAAAAAAAAAAACCCTTAACTAACACAATTGAATTGACTCGAAAATCAGATCGAAATCAATCCTGGGGGTTTTTTTTTATACAAAAAACAACAACAAAAAAAATTTGTTACTCACCAATTATAATGTACAAAATAGAAATATTATGTTAATCCTTATCTAAGATAGTATGTAAGATGTTCGGGGGTACTATAAGAAAATATTGCACTTTACAGAACTTTTCTTCTTTTGTTGTTGTTGTTGTTCTTGTTGTTGGCAGTAGTAAAGAACCACACTTAAAACATTTAGAAAAAAAAAAAACAAAAACAACAAAACAGAAAGATTACTTATACTGTTAATTAACTAAACTACAAAACAACTACAAAACTCTTCTTTTCTTCTTTTTTGTTTAAAAAAAAAAATAAATAATTTAATTCTATTTCAATCACGACTGAACAACAAGAAGAAGAAGATGTTGAACTTGATCTTTACACAATAGAAAGAACAATGTGTATACAAAAAAAAACCAAACTATTAAAAATGCTGAACGCCCGGCACACACTGAAAAACACACGACTCGTTTTACTCAGTGTCTTCTTCAGACTGTAAACCAAAGAATCTAACCGATGTCCGTAGTACGTTAGCGCAGTCGTTGTACTTTATAACAAATATACCGATACATCAGGGGTGCGGAACATATGAGAGCATTCAATTGCACACAAAAAAACAACAACAACAGCAACAACAACAAAATAAAATATTGCTTTGTATCATGACAGAGTGATTCTTTTTGCACAGATATTATCGAATAATATGCATGGATGGATGGATGGATGGATGGGCAATTTGAAATAGAAGGGAAATGAGAAAAAAAAATTAACATTGGATTCTAGTAGAGTACGGGATGTTCAGTAGTAAACCAAAAAAAAAACCCAAAGAATCCGCACAATTCAGGCCTGAATCAAAGGATTACAAATATAAATCTAGGTAACAGATCTTCTTTGCTTCAAGTGTTTTATGATTAATCCTTTTTATTTGGAATCTAGTAGATTTCGGCACAAAAACCAAAGAATCCACATGATTCAGGCTTGTATCAAAGGATTACAAATATAAATCTAGGTAACAGATCTTCTTTGCTTCAAGTGTTCTATGATTAATCCTTTTTGTTCGGATTCTAATAGATTTCGACTCAAAAATCAAAGAATCCACATGATTTAAGCTCGAATCAAAGGATTTAAAATATAAATCTAGATTACAGACCACCTTTACTTTAAGCGTTCTATGATTAATCCTTTTTATTCGGATTCTAGTAGATCACGGCATAAAAACCAAAGAATCGACATGATTTAGAACTGAATCAAAGGATCAAAAATAAACCCATGAGGCAAATCTTCATTTGATTGATAAAAATCCTTGTTCAATTACTAATTCTCTTAATCAATTACTAATTCTCTAATTCAGGCAAGAGAGAAATTCTTTTTAGATTACACTTTGGCATTCTCTATGGTGGGAGAACTAAATCTAAACTGATTCTCAAAGCAAAAGATCAAACGGAAGAATTAGCCAAAAATTGAATAAACCACAATCTATAGATGTATAGACTCCAAATGTATTCCTTATTTAAGGTAAATAAATTCATTAACTTTAAGGATACGAAACGTCTAGAATCGATTTGAAAGGACTCTATTAGCACTTAGTAGGTTTAAATTGAATTTTTTCAAGAATCAACTACCGCATACAAAAAGGAGAGTTCTCCCAAGTAAAAGTGGCTAGAATAAAGTATTCTCCAAATGTTCCCATAATTTTTTATTTTTTTTTTGGCCAATTATTCCTCAATTCCCCAAAGACATTAATATATGGCTGATTTGTGTTCTTCGAACGCGGAGAATCATTGGACACTACCGGAAATATGAATAAAATCGATAACAAATTTTTTGTGCAATAAGCAAATTCCCAGGTTGTGCGTTTGTGGGGAGTGGGGGGAGTTGAGAGAGAATATATCCACTGCGACAAAAATAGTAGAGATTGGCCTGTCTCCAAATTCAGATATCGGTAGATTTACTATACATTCTAATTAAAAAAAAAATGTAATGACGCAGTATCTAATAAGAGCGCTGAATAGTTCAGAAAGAGAGAGAGAGAGAGAGATCATTTCTATGTTAAATTTTAGAACGGAATTAAAAGAAAAAGTACAAAAAGCTAGAGACCAACTCTAATTGTAATAAATTTCGACCATAATTTAATCTACCCTGAAATCTATAAATTTGAAATCAATAAAAATATAAAAAAAATTACTAAGCAATTGATTAATTATGATTGGATTTTAATTTATCATGCAAATTGACCAACTCTGACAATATTCCCATTCGCCCATTCGCAAATACTGATTTAAAATAATAATCAAAGATGGCGTTAAAATTGCAAATTTTTTTTTTTCTCACTCTCTCTCTCTCTGTTCTCTGAATCATTTTGTCGTCCTTGACAATGCAATTATTACGGTATCTAAATGTACAATAAACATGAAGAAGTGCCCCCTCCCCCCTATCAAATATTATGACTTTTTGGAAATTAATAATAATTAATGAGTAGTGTGGAACGTTCTTAAATAAATATTAAGTAGGTACCTGCAACTGCAACATGATAAAGGTTGGAGATGGAAATTATGTACAGAGAACAGTGGTGGGGATGGAAAAAGTGTTTAATATTTTTCTTTCTTTCTTTCTTTCTTTCTGTTACGTTGCTACATGTATCTGGTATGTATATGTGTATGTAGAGGTGTTTAATTTGGATCGTTGGATTCAATTAAATGTAGAATGATTTATAAAATCTTAATTGGACTGCACAGAAGAAATTAAAATTAATTAATACAAATCGTTCTTTCCCATTTTAATTTTAAAAATTTAGTTTCAGAAGTGTTCAAGAAATGTTGTAAATAGGAATTTTATTTATTTATAGATCAGTAGCGTGTACTTTTAGTTTATTGGAAAAAGTGGGGGGCGGGGGTTTGATTGTTCGGGGTAGACCTAACCTAAATGAATTCTGAAGTATTTTGCAAAAAGGTAAAGTTTCTATTTGGACAATACCGTCTCTGTCAATTTATCAATGAATAATACAGTGGTACCTCAATTATCCGTCAGACATAGGAACCACTAAACTGACAGCTAATCAAAAGGACGCATAATCGAGATATCAATTCTTTGATGATTTCAAGCGTTAGAAAGTTTCTTTTGCGTTTCTGTGAGTGTTTTGGCGAGTTTTTCCTCCATTGTGAGGTGAACAATGTAAAACATTGAGAAACAAACCACTTGAACAAAACAAACCAATTGACACGTTAAATGAATTCAATTGCTGCTTACACGAAGGATGGCAATATGAATGAAAAAAAAATTCATACCGTCAGTGACGGTTAACCGAGGTGACGGATAATCGAGATTCCACTGTATTATGCATTTTGTCATGAGAAGAGCTTCTCTAGCGATTTTAATTTCCATTTAAAATATACATAGATCCATTGCTACAAATTCTCCGGAAGGATCTAGCCGTCAAAATCACAACAACAACAAAAACAAAAGTTCTGTGATAAAAATTGAAAAATGTTCCCATTATAGAAGGCATCTCAATTCCAACAGTCACTGTACTTTGTTTTCGATTAAATTAATCTGTATGATCGCAGCAAGGATTGAAAGGGTAAGAAGAGTAAGAAGTTTTCCCTATCAACCGCTCGTCTAGCATTCTTAGTGGGGTCGATTATTCCCAAGTTCCAAGTTAGAAACAAAAAACTCATTTGTAGGGATCGTTTTTAGTACTTAATGGGTAAGGGTCAAAATGAGTTTTTGGAAATGTCACCTTTAACCAAAAATATCTCTGATGTCCTGATTTCAGGTTTTCAATGAATTCAATAAAGAAATTCGATTTTGAGCCATTGGTTAACCTAAAAAATGGTCAAAATGACCGCCTTTGGTAATTCTAGGGTTAAATCAATAAAAATTGAAAAAAAATATGGCGTAATTGAGAGCACAAAAATGGAATCAAAATTGCGAAGGATTTTTAGTTAAAAACTGAATAAAATACCCAGTAAACGGACAAAATCCCCCCCCCCCCAATATTTTTAAAACCAACAAAATCCACCCCCCGGACAAAATCTCCCCTGACAATTTCTTTAAGGACGGACCAAATACCCCTCGCATGGACTCTCAAAACGTTGGTTTCTTGCCTAGCCGTAGGTTGCTGAATAAAATACCCAGTAAACGGACAAAATCCTCCCCATCCCGACAAAATCTTCCCTAACAATTTTTTTAAGGACGGTCCAAACATCCCCCCGCATTGACTCTCAAAACGTAGGTTTCTTGCCTAGCCATAGGTTGCTAACAAAAAAAGGTCCCCCCGCAGACACTGTCAAAACGTAGATTTTTGGCAAAAAAATTCATCATGGCGAGGAATGTCAGGGGAGATTGTGGCTATGTAAAAAAAAATAGTCCGGAGGCATTTTATCCGTCTTAAAAAATTGTCAAGGAAGGGATTTCGTCCGTCATAAACAAAAAAAAAAAAAAATTGTCAGTGGCGATTTTGTCCTAGAACCAAAATACCCACAGCTCTTATTAGGTACACCACGTTTATCTACATTGTGGGGAAATTTGTAATAATTATAAACGGTGCTTATTAGCGTGATAAATTAATTTGTAATTAAATACAAAGATAATTAAAATTACATTTAATACAAATAAACAATAATAATTATTATTGTTGTTGTTGAGGTATCTTCTCTGCTCTGATTAATTTAAATTATCAATTAAATTACCAATTTATTTGAAAAATTGCGCATGGAAGTACACTCTTGGTACTTATGGTATAATAATTAATACAATTCCGTCTATAATTAATGTATTGATTAGTATAAATGGTTTTTCTGTTCCTTGTGTTGCATTATTAATTGTTGTCATTGATATTAATCTGTATGTTTGTGGATTGCTTCATATAGCGGTAGTATTTAAAATATTTATGATTAAATAAAGATCATCTTAAGATTTACGTCTTACGTTTTTTTTTAAACAGAGATTGTAGTACACCATCGTGATCGTATTTATAATTTACATAAATAATTATATAGAAAGATGTTGGTTGCTCTCTGTATATAAATATTTATTGCAGATGGTAAGAGTTGCGGTTTATTTCTTGACCAACAGTGGTGATGAACCTTTTTCGCAGAATATTTTTTGTGGACAATGAATGTTCTCCATTTTATACCCTCGCGATAAATTGATCATAAGATAAATATCATTTAATAAGTTTCTAGGTACCGTTAGGTATATTACCAAATTAAAAAAAGTTTACCTCAAAATATGGACTTTAAAAAAAAGGGGGGCTGCTAAGTAGCCCCACCATTCCTTCGCCCAGTGGCGGCTCGTGAGAATTATGGGACTATTTAAAAAAAAAAACTTACGTCATTTTGATGGAAGAAAATCGGGGAAAAAATTTAGCATGCGCCGAACATCTTCACCATTTTTTTTAAAAAAGCGACACAACTTTGAACTTTCTTAATACCAAAGATATGATTTTGAAACTTTGTATTTATATATTATTTTCACCACTTTTTGCGAAATAAATTTTTTCGAAAAAGTTAACCCTTTAAGGTCCACACATTTTGAACATAAAAGGGTTAACTAAATTTTTTTCAAAAAGCTACTCATCATTCGCAGAATTTAATTGTAAACGATTTTGTACATTTTTCAATTTTTAGAAAACGTTAACCTTTAAAGGTCCAAAAACATTGCCTTTAAAGGGTTAACTTTTAAAAAATATAGTAATCCACATAAAAATATAAAGAATGGCGCCCTAAACAATTTTAATTGAATTTTAATAATTTTAAAGTGGCCAACTCAACGCGTTCGAAAGTTAGCGTGTAGACAACAAAATTGTTACTAACAAAATTGCAGTTTTACGATTAAAAATGTCCAAAACGTAGACATTTCACAAAATTTTTTGAAAAACAAGCTTCCACTTTATATTTTTTTTTAAAGTTTGGAAGTAAAAATGGAAGACATGAAAGACATAAAAGACAAATGTAAATAAAGTCAAAATATCTATCGATAGATTCAAATATACCCAAATTTAATACACTAAGCAGAGGAAATACTGTACTCCTTAATGAATGTTGTTGTTGTAACAGCTGTATCGGCAGAATTCATCTTTTTAGGTCAAGGAAAGAAGTCACCGCTAGCGGATTTGTCTAAAAATGTTCCACCTTTAATTGGGTAGGATTCTGAGTGCATGCGAAAAAGATGCGTCGTGTCATGTAGGTTGATCATGGCCGATGTGGAACAAAGTCGATCAATATCAAATACATACTTTAGAGACCGTTGCATTTCATTGATTGTATTGCGAATTTTTTGCGGTAAAATTGATTTTTGTAATTCCAAAAAAAAAAGCAGGCACCTAATAAAGTACCTCAATCTTTACGACTTATATAAGAATATGGACTCTTATCACATGCTAATAAGGAAAAATACTTTATAGTCGAGGTACTAACCTTTTGCAATGTGTATTTTGGTGGCTTTTTAAATTCGTCGATTGAGAAAATCGCTTATCGCATCCCATCCACTGACATCGATATGGTCGATCACCAACATGTATTCGAAAGTGTGTTCTACAAAAATTCAAAATTTGAAAGTTCAGGGCGGCATTTTCATTGAGACAGTAGCAAAAAAAAAAAAAAAAATTCCAAAAAAAATTGTACCTCATATTAAAATCAAGCGAAAAACGTTTTCCGCATCCTTGGTATGTACATGTAAATGGTTTTTCGCCACTATGCACCAGCTGATGTCGCTTAAGTTTTGAACTTTCCAAAAACATTTGATTGCAATTGGTGCATTTAAAGCGTCTGGGTCCATGTGTGTGCAAATGTTTTCGCATTGCGGCACGACTTGGATATAGTTTCTTACAATACAGACAAACTGACATAAAAACGGAATAATTAAAAATCATCAAAAATTAAATAACGAAAAAAAACCTAAAGTAGACGAATTTTGGCGATGTGCATTTTGTGATTTAACCGATGATGATGTTGTTTGCCGTTGCCGTACCGGTTGATTGGATACAGACAAATTCGGAACATTATTCGAAATATTTGTTTTATTTCTAGTAGAAAGGTTCGACTCCTTTTTATGTGGTAACCAAACGGCAACGTTAAATTCACCTTCAATCGTTTTTATCGGAATTTGTTTTTGTTTCCATGACCTAGACGGCTTCACTGAACAAATATTATTATTGTCCCTTTCAATGTGACTATTCTGTGATTGGCCAGTTACAGAATTTTGTAGTCTACAAGAAAAAAAAAGTTAATCTCTTTGCCAAGTGCAATATTTGTTAAATTTAGATTTGATTCTACTCAGGTGACATTGATCCGGGTGATGCCAATTCGATATGAATTTCATTCTGGTTGGTTGATGTATTCAAAAATTCATTAGTCATTGTTATATATTGTGAGTCTTCATCGAAATTACTATCTATGCACACGAAATTCCCCACTTCCATGTCATATTCTTCTTTATATAAAACTTGATCGAAGTCATTTAAATGTTGGAGACTTAACTTTTCAGCCATATCGGCATCCGAATCTAATAGTTTAACTTTGAAGATGAAATCTGTCTTCTAAGACATCTGTAAATTGTTAATTTTGTATAGTCAAACTGTAGTCAATACTGTAGTAAATAAAAAAAAATGTTTCGATAATGTTTCAATAATGTTTCCTCTATGTTTCTTATAGAGAAAATTTTGTGGACACATTTTCGACCAAATAATAATAGAAACGTTTAAGAAGAAGAAGAGAGAAGAGCCAAGCACTGGAGCGAACTTCCTAAGCTAAGGCAATCCAAAATACTGCTCGGGAACTACAACCGAAAGAGGTACGAGGTTAGTATAAGAATTAGCAGAAACAGACTTAGGATGCTAACGGGACTCCTGACAGGCCATTGCAGGCTGAAGGGGCACCTGAGAAAGCTGGATCTAGAAGAAAGCGGTACGTGCAGGTTCTGTGAAGAAACCCCAATACACCTCCTTACAGAATGCGGAGCACTAATCCACAAAAAGAGAGATTATCTGGGGGACTACTGCCTGACCGAGTAGGGACCTTCCGTCCCTTATTCCACTCGAAATCCTGAAATTCCTAAAGGAAACAGGACTTGAGGAGGTACTCTAAATAGTGGAGAGGCTCCATGACGATAGATCTAAAAAGGTCGAGATGCAGCGATCACCCCTAACAACAAATCTACAAATCTACAATAGAAACGTTTTGTTGGAACAAATAAAGAATGTGTTTTTGTCAATGTTTCTGGGTCAAAAATGTTTCTTAACACTTAACCATGGACCGTATTTACCCGGCGAAATATTTCAATTTTCATTTGTGAATAGCCAATTTTTATCTATAATCAGAAAACCACACTGAGTCGTGTGAATAAATTTTCCGAGTTCTTTCAGAATTTTAGCGAAGAATTTCAGAAGGATACGTGAAAAATACATGCAATTTTACTTTATTTACCCCGGGTAAAGACTGTCCATGATCGTATACATTTTTTACTGTTCATTTGAAGGTTAGGCTGTGGTGAGGAGATGTTTAGGTAAGATTGGAACAAAAGAAAAATATTGCGCTTTACAATTTACAAGAGAAAATATTTTGTTAATATTTTATTCCATATTTTAAGCGGATTTTTATCTGATTGAACAAAGAACACCAAGTCTAACAATTAAACTAAAACATCTCAAATTAATATTAAAATAACGGAAATAGTTAATAAATAAATTTATGAAAATAAATGTTTTTGTTTTGTTTTGTTTTTTGGTAAATGAATAAAAATGCAATTTATCACAAAAAGCAATAAAGTAAAGACTCAAGAGAGTCAAGAATATTACGAGACTTTCATAATTGGCAATTGGTGAAGAGTACAGTTCCATCGATGAAGCAATTCATAATTTTTTTTGCAAATACATTTTTTTTTTGCTCACAAAATTAAATATAAAACAAGACAAATAATTTATGTTGTTTCAGATAAAATACGAAAATTTATGTGTTTGGCGAAGAGAAATCGTTTGGATGGACATTTTATAAATTTATTAGAAACGTTTTTCGTCTAATAGCAGACACAGAAAATGTTTAAATGTAATTAAGACAAAAGAAAATAATTACATTATTCAGCATTAAATCGTTTGCAATATGTTGTAGCTGCAAGACCTACTTACACACTAATTTTCAGCTAAATATTAATTAACGCGTTACCCATAAACATAAATTAATTATCAATAACAAAAGTGGTGAATCGTAAAAAAGAAAGAAATAAAAAAAAAAATTATTATTAAAACCCATGAACAAATATTATGTGCACTGTGCAATTATTTGTTTTGTTTGCAGGGCCGTGTTTATAATTGTGTTGGTCAGTATTGTCCAGGTAATTAAAAATTGTCCACTAAAAGTTCCTTTGAATGTATAAGTTTTGGCTCATCTAAAAAAAATCTGCGATCCGTTCAATGTTTCGTGACGTTTATTTAATGTCTTTTTCAATGTTTCTTTAATATGAGTAATGTTTCTTCAATGTTTCTTTAATATAAATAATGTTTCTTTAATATAAGTAATGTTATATCAATGTTTCTTTAATTTGAGTAATGTTTCTTCAATGTTTCTTTAATATGAGTAATGTTTCTTCAAAGTTCCTTCAATATAAGTAACGTTATATCAATGTTTCTTTAATATGAATAATGTGTCTTCAATTATCTTTAGGTTTCTTCAATAACTGTCTATGTTTCTTTAATGTATTTTTGTTTCCTTCATTTCCTTGATGTTTCTTCAATAAGTCTTGATGTTTATATAAATTTTTTTTCAATGTTGCACTATGTTCCTTCCAGTCTCTTTATGCCTAAATCAATTTGCGATATTTTTTTTTTAATCAATAGATTATTTGCTTTAGTAATAGCTTCAAAACATTATACAGAATAAAAAATATCGATAAATACTACATCAACAACTCTCTTTAGGCCCCACAAAAGTCTTATCCTCTACAGTCATCATAAAATTATAACACGACTCTGCTTTTACTAGAACATAATCATTTATTTGATTAGTGAAACGAATTATTTTTTTTTTCTATTTCAAATAAAAGTCATTTGATCTCCATTTATATTGTAAACTTTTTACCTTTCTTTTCATTTCAAATCCGACATTTATAAAATTTATAGTAACAGATCAAGTTTGCGTGTATATTTTCAATTCAAATTAATATCGGTCTTTTCTCGTGTTATGTGGACGTTTTAACAGTATTTAAATATAAGCTGTCTGTTTTGCGTTTGCATTTATCATCATCATCACCATAATCTGTATTATGATTTGAAATATATTGTTCTGGCTGGCATATCAAAAGACATGATAATCAAGTCCAGTGTATATTAGATTTATATGATATCAGATGTGAACAACTTTTTCCAAAACATCAAAAAAAATTATGTGAAGTGAATTGTTTTTACCGTAAATTCGGTAGAAGAGCAAAAGAAAAAACTAAAATGCCATGTCTAAGTCAAGTCAGCCATTTGAGTTAAAGGAAACCGGTACTTAAATCTAAATAAACATTTAAGTGTCTGTACATTTATAATGATTGTTTCTGGGAATAATAGTGAGTCGTTTAATTAAAATATATTTAAAAAAAAATAGAGGTCCAAATATGTAGCCGTGTGCATTGACCAAATAGCTTAATGTGTTAGTTTTGCAGCAAAAGGTCCGGTCCGAAAGATTAATCAAAGAATTTTGCTCAGTTAGGATGCTTTCTGAATCTGAGGTCGGCTTTGTTTTACCTAAAAAATATGGCCATTTTTAAATAATTTCGGTGAGCATTTGAAGGGTTTTCACAAAAAAAAACCCACTTCAACTTCTTCATACAAATGAAAGAGCTTGTCATATATACCAATTGAAATAATTTCAGGCACCAAATGCCCCAAGGTCGGCAAAGTGTGATAAAAAATCATACTCCACTAAAAAAAAAAAAATGTAGCCCTGTAGAACACCAATTCAATTAGGCGAGAGCAGTAAAAACGTTTGTGTATAGAACTAGTATTCTACTATTCGGAATAGATGATGATTAGTTAGCCAATGTGACTGATTAATATCTTAACTTAAGCAATAAATATTTTCTTAATTTTATTATCTAATTTTTATTTATATAGACAAATAAATTGTATTTTTAAAATTGATTGTGAGGTCGACCATTGACCTGACTTGTTAACATACATTTTTGCGCCACAATTATGACAAAGACCAAGAGCGAACATCATTTTCAATCGTTTTAAGCACTAAAGGCGCCTTTCTTCGACAAAAAAAAAACAAAAAAGAAGAAAAAGAAGCAATAAACGTATTTATGTGCGAAGATTTGCGGTATTATTAATTAAATAAATTTTTAAAAAAAGAAAATTTACTAATAAAGACGTTCGGCGATTTATTTAATTCAACTTTTGTTGTTGTTGTTGTTTTGTTTCGTTTTGTATGTGTGTGCCCCCATGTACATTTATGAAATTCGTTTGCATTTGATATTTTTGCCAAAAGAAATTTATACATTTTGTCACTGCATTTTTTTTTTGGAAGCAAATTTAACAATTTATCTTGTGATGGTTGTCACAATATTTTTCTTTTTGCATCAAATTCATATGTCTGCTGGAATTTATTATGTTTTTTTTTGGGTTGGATTATTCTATATTTAGTTATTGAAAAATATTTATTAAGTACGTGATGAGGCTGATGTACAATGTACGTACATTGATATAAAATCAAATCGTTTATTGACATTTTAACTCTTAATTCCCAGATTAGATGTGTTGAGATTGAGAGAATATTTCATTTGAAATTTGTTGAGGATTATAAATTGTACGAAATGATATATGGTGGGCATATTTTCAGTGATACCGGTGAATAAAAGTGCCACAAAACCTAATAGGAAGGGCACGCAATTGTAGCATAATAGGAAATATTTCACTTGTGACCCCTTTTGCTTCGCAACGTTTAAGGCCGCCATGTAATGGCGATGTAGAATTTTAATATTTAACTCTATCTAATAATATGGATGTTTAAAGTTGCACTTAATGCACTTAATATTATTGTATGAGCGATGAAGATGTTCAGAGAATTTTTATGTGACAAAGAGACAAAGCAGGGACAAGGTCGGATCATTGATAATTTATTTATAAACCAGAAAAAAAGAGTTAGTGGCAGTAGATAATCTTAAGAAACGCTATCGATTATGTTGAACTCACCGTGTATTACTCCAAAATTTGATAAATAGCATAGAAAACCCGTCGACTGATGTAGAGGAAGAGTTCCCTTGGGGGAGTCTGCTCTGACTTCCTATTGAGTTTTATAAAAAAAAGAATTTCTTAAGGGATGAACCGCCCGCATTAAATTAAATTAAATAGGTACTGTAGCGGGTCCTTCGAGTTGTACATGGAAGGTTTTTTTAAAAAAAAGATATATGATGGTGTGTGACGGCATTGGACGATTAATCGATTGGCTTAAATTCTTAAATTGACAGCAGCAGTGTTTCGTTCAGAAGAGGGATGGGACGTTACTCTGTTACGCTTGCAGAGGTCATTTTGACCGACGATACAAAAGCTTGGCATAGCTGTTTATAAGCTCATTCTGTTAGAAATTATTGGAACAAAAAAAAAAACCAGTAAAGAAGGAAAAATTCGCTACGCCGATTACCGTATGCGTACTTGTGTATTATTTACAACTTTGTCCGTGTCTATTTTGTCTGTACAATTAATATAATTGGATAAATTGAATACAAATGATTAAAAACCCTAGAAATGACATAAAATTGATTGCAGCGCCATAACGG